>PIJE02001587.1:0-97871 GCA_002895965.2 Coryphaenoides rupestris | reverse complement strand
GTTTTGTTTTTCAGTGAAAATTAAAATCGTAATGCAAAGATGATCATCGCCGCTAATCGTGAGTCATACCGCAGTCGCTGTATCCGTCAAAATAATCACAATATGATCGTTGTTGTCGTTGTCATAATATCATTCATTCAGCCCGACCGGGTCGCATCCATCTCGTAATCAAGCACTTCTCACACAACAGATTTAGCCGACGACGTCATCGACACCTCGGTGAACCCGGGTGAACACGGGTGGCCAGTGGAGATCGGGTGGTGTCGGCGATGGGGTTAGGGTTGTATCGAGGGGTGGTGGTGGTGGTGGTGGTGGAGGAGAGGTAGTGGTGGAGAACGGGTGGCGTTGGAGGAGGGTTGGGGTCGTGGTAGTGGTGGTGGTGGTGGTGGTGGTGGCGGAGGGGTGGTGGTGGAGAACGGGTGGCGTCGGAGGAGGGTTGGGGTCGTGGTAGTGGTGGTGGTGGTGGTGGTGGCGGAGGGGTGGTGTTGTCGAGCAAGACCGTGAACCCGTCTCGGTGGAGAATGTTCCCGGTACGCTACCCTCCACCCGACTGTCACTGGCTGAAACAGCATCGTTTTTTTTCTGTTTTCTGTCAGTATCGACGTAACAAACAAGCAAACAAACAAACCCACAGCCCAATAAATACCTTCACTTGGTACAATTACGTGAAGGAATGGCACAGGCATCTCGTCTTACAATAGAGCTTTCAAACGGCTATTTGAATGTCATTTTTATTGACGTCTACGCAGGTCTGTGAAATTGAGTCTTTCCGGATGAATGGATTTTACGTGGATTTAATCATGCGGTATACTTGCGGTGTTATCCCTGAAGTATCCTTGAGTATCCTTGAGTCCGAGTACAGGAGTGTGGTGGACAGTTTCGTGGAGCGGTGTGGACTGAATCACCTGCAACTCAACATCTCTAAGACTAAGGAGTTGGTGGTGGATTTCAGGAAGCAACCGACTCACCCGAAACCGGTCAGCATCAGGGGGACCGAGGTGGACATTGTTGAGGAATATAAGGACCTGGGTGTTCACATAGACAATAAAATGGACTGGACTAAAAACACAGAGGCCCTGTATAAGAAAGGTCAGAGTCGCCTGTATTTCCTACGGAGACCACCACCACCACCACCACCACTACCACGACCCCAACCCTCCTCCAACCGCCACCCGTTTCCCACCACTTACCCTCTCCTCACACCGCACCACCACCACCACCCCTCGATACAACCCTAACCCCATCGCCGACACCACCCGATCTCCACTGGCCACCCGTGTTCACCCGGGTTCACCGAGGTGTCGATGACGTCGTCGGCTAAATCTGTTGTGTGAGAAGTGCTTGATTACGAGATGGATGCGACCCGGTCGGGCTGAATGAATGATATTATGACAACGACAACAACGATCATATTGTGATTATTTTGACGGATACAGCGACTGCGGTATGACTCACGATTAGCGGCGATGATCATCTTTGCATTACGATTTTAATTTTCACTGAAAAACAAAACGATTAAAATCATGATGTTGGGGGTTTCTCGGCGTCTGTACGAAACAAACACGTTGTCTTAACATTTGGAGATAAAAAAAATGTGTATTTACAAAATGGCAAGATTTACATTTACATTACATTTGCCCATTTTATCCTGATCAAATAATTGCAGCTCCTGCGATTTGGATGTTCCACTTGGCCATGCTGCGATTTTGATAATATTTATTTTAATTGTTCAGTGCCCACGTTTCACAAATTCATTAAATATTGAATTTGTGTGAATTGTTCTTATTACCCCTCACTCCTGCCAAAATCCATTCAGTGGCTCAACCCACACGTGTCACAACATTGTAGAAATTCTATTCGTAAATGGAGCAGTGAACCCGACCCTGAAAAAGCCCTCGTTGGACATTGTGCGAGTGTGTTTGTTTGGTGGCTGGCTTAATTGGCCTCACCTGGCCCAGGTAGAGTCTGGCGGGGGTGTGGGGCTACAGCCTCACCTGGCCCAGGTAGAGTCTGGCGGGGGTGTGGGGCTACAGCCTCACCTGGCCCAGTTAGAGTTTGGAGTGGGTGGGGCTACAGCCTCACCTGGCCCAGTTAGAGTCTGGCGGGGGGGTGGGGCTACAGCCTCACCTGGCCCAGTTAGAGTCTGGAGTGGGTGGGGCTACAGCCTTACCTGGCCCACAATAACAACACAATAAACCAGACTTCACACCAATACCTGCCTGTGTCCTCGGAAGGGAGCCGAACTAAGCCACTTGACAAACATTGAACGTTCAGAACATTGAATGTTCATGAACATTGAATGTTCTGAACGCATCCTAGATACCGTATGGCCACGTCTTCGAATCAGACCCCTGATTCTCGAATGAAAATGGTCTCACCCGATATGAACCAATTTATCTTTTGAAGAAAACATATTACATAACAGCATAACCCAAAAATACTAGCTGACAATAACAGGGTGGAACTCGATGTCCCCGGAACAACATTATTTTGTTGCGCTGTTCACGGCTTTTCAATTTGCTCTAATGGGCTCTGTGGCTTGATTGAAGCGGTGGCAGGAAACAGGAAACAGATGAGGCTCATTTCCTGCGGCCGGCTTCACGTCGAAAACCCAATCTAGAAGGAGAGTCTCCCAATTATAAAACACACACACACACACATACACACCGTCTCCCAAATATAAAGCACGCACAAACAACTCTCCCCCACATACACAACACCCCCACACTCACACACACAACACAACACACCCACACAACACACACACACATACACAACACACCCACACACAACACACCACACAACACACACACACCACACACACAAACACACAACACCCCCCACACACACACACACAACACAACACACCCACACAACACACGCACACACATACACAACACACCCACACACAACACACCACACACACACACACACACACACACCACACACAACAAACACACAACACTCACAACACCCACACACAACCCACACACACACACCCACACACAACACCCCCCCCACACACACAACACAACACAACCACACACAACAACCACACACACACACACACACAGAAGACAACTCACACTTACACACACACACACACACACACTAGATAGATGAGTTGTGCGACCGCATTGTACCATAATGACGTGCCTAGAGTTAGTTTGCAAGTCATTCAGCGCAAATTCATTCACACACACACACGCACACACGCACCACACCACACACACACACACACCACACACCACACACACACACCCACACACCACACACACACACACCCACACACACACACACACACACACACTCGTTGACTGCGTCCCATTGACTGAGCTTTGAAGCTGAAGGTAGCTCAGTCTGGCACCAGTTAGCAGGTGGAGGCACCACTCCCACGACTCCACCTCTCCACCTCTCCACCTCGCCTCCACCTCCACCTTGCCTCCACCCTCCCTGCAGTCGAGTGGGAACATCTGAGTGAATGTGTGGAGGCGGAGGAGAGCCTCATAAGGGGAGGGGGGGGGGGGGGGGGGGGGTGGGAGGTGGGTGTGGGGGGGATGAGAGACAGAGAGAGAGAGAGAGAGAGAGAGAGAGAGAGAGAGAGAGAGAGAGAGAGAGAGAGAGAGAGAGAGAGAGAGAGAGAGAGAGAGAGAGAGAGAGAGAGAGAGAGAGAGAGAGCAAGGGGGAGACTGAGAGCAAGGGGGAGAGAGAGAGAGAGAGAGAGAGAGAGAGAGAGAGAGAGAGAGAGAGAGAGAGAGAGAGAGAGAGAGAGAGCAAGGGAGGGAGAGACAGAGAGAGAGAGAGAGAGAGAGAGAGAGAGAGAGAGAGAGAGAGAGAGAGAGAGAGAGAGCAAGGGAAGGAGATCAAAGGAGAGAGATACAGAGAGAGAGAGCAAGGGAGAAGAGAGAGAGAGACTCAAAGTGACAGCGAGAGAGAACAAGGGAGAGAGACAGAGAGAGAGAGAGAGAGAGAGAGAGAGAGAGATGGTAAAATCAGAGGCAGATATCGATGTACAAAGAGGAGGAATCTAGATGCAGGGACGAGGAGGAGGAGGAAGCGGAGGAGGAGGAGGAGGAGACGACGAGCATGGGCGTCTTAATGCACCGATCATAACCGAGGGAACGCCACCAGCTAGTGTGACCACGGAAACTCACACGGCACTGCCTCCGACTACTCCAGGTACGTCCGGCGTCTCTGTCAACTCAGTGTCAGCGTGTCATCCGTGTGTACATGAGACTTCAGAGTCCCTTTGAGAGAGAGACGCGGCAAACGCTAAGCCGCATTTGCCGCGTTGCCATGTTCTGAAGCCACCTTTGACACACGTGATAAGCGCCGATAAGCAAAGTTTCCGCTTGTCTGTCATCGCGTCGTCAGTCCGAAATTCCACATCGTGAGTCACACAGTCTTAGCAGTCACGGGTCGCCCCCCCCCCCCCCCCCCCCGTTTACTGTAAACGAATCTTCATCGCAGTGTGTGTGTGTGTGTGTGTGTGTGTGTGTGTGTTCATCAATAGGGGTTGTTTGGACGCCCCCCCCCCCCCGACGTCGATATATCTATTATCTCTCTGTGGGCTGCATTCCAAGCATCTCTCCGGAGATCCGAGTCATCAGCATCGGCACGGCTCTGCACCGCCACACAACAAACAAACAACAACAACAACCGATGGATTTAATTATTTATGTTTGTTTGGCTGTTAGGTTGCAAACACTCTTACCGGAGGAACGCAGGGCGGTTTAATGGAGATTTAGATGTCAGGATATCGAGGAGGAGGAGGAGGGAAGGTGTACGCTTATTGGATTGTGAGGTGTGAGGTGCGAGGCGTGCGACTGACTGACCGTCGGGCGCAAATCACAGAAACCGTCGCTTCCTTCGCCTCCCACAACTCCCCGCTGCTGGGCCGTGTTCATTTCCACTGGGGGGGGGGGGGATGTGTGATATTTACTCATTCTCATTCTGATTCTGATTCGTTCTGATTCTGAATTGCATCACCATCTGAAAAAGTACATTTAACGTTGTTCATTTTGAACGGCCCAAAAGTGTGTCTCCTCCAAATGGGTTTGGTGATTCTTCGATTACATTCATAGGGAAAATGGAAACGCTATTTAAGACGCCTTTCAGGGATAGTGACCTGAGACCTCCGTATTACCCGAGGGAAGGGAAAGGAACACACCGGGGTCCTTCCTATCCGTCACCCCTTTCTGCCAAATATTGACCCTTGCTGCATATTGAGACAGGCTTGCCGAATTATTAATTTACGCTCCACTTTACCAACCAGTGGGTTAAAAATGTATGAAATTGATTCCGAGATAGCCCTCAAGGAAGATATTGAACTGTAAATGATGATTAAAAGGGAGGCCCCCCGTTCCTATTATCCAGAAAATTCAGCTATTGATTCTCAATTATCCCGAACGCAATCTAGAGGCACGAGTCTATGTAGAGAGCAAAATTATTCATCTGAACAACAGCTGCGGACTCTTGCTTAATCATAGGCTACCCTCAGTTAATCAGATAAATTCCTCCAGCTGTCTATAAATAATAAATAATAAATCATTCGTCGGGGAAAACACAATGTGGGCCGACGAGAGTTTGTGAAGGCACCAGATTATTCTGACAGCTAAATAAAACTGGAGCCCTGGGTGACAGGATCACGTCGCACAAAATAAATGGTGTGTTTGTTTTTCGTAAATCCAAGAAAAGACATTTCTGTCTCGTGCTAATGCAGTGGCCTGGCCAACAACAATAATAATAGCGACAACATTTAATATCTCTGTTGGCATACTTGTTCAAATGACCCACTTTATTAAACCAATTTCACTCTACATCATGTGCATTCTACAAGCAAAGAATGAATCCTGAAGGAAATTCTTGTGCCAGAGGTTGCTTTAAAACGACACTAAACCCTTTGGCATTCGTTTCTATTCCAGATTTGCGTCCACTCCAAACATGTCTGACTTGGAGGAGTTCGGCAAGCTGGGAGGGCCATCCAATGTGTCCGACAGCTACCAGCTGAACCCCACCAGCGTCATCGTCTCCGTGGTCTTCTCGCTCATCTTCCTGCTCGGCACCGTCGGCAACAGCCTGGTGCTGGCCGTGCTCCTGCGCAGCGGCCAGGTGGGCTACAACACCACCAACCTCTTCATCCTCAACCTCAGCGTGGCCGACTTCTTCTTCATCATCTTCTGCGTGCCTTTCCAAGCCACCATCTACTCCCTGGAGGGCTGGGTGTTCGGCTCCTTCATGTGCAAGGTGGTGCACTTCTTCATCAACCTCACCATGTACGCCAGTAGCTTCACGCTCGCCGCCGTGTCGGTGGACAGGTCTGTATGCATGTTCGCCTCGCATCACGTTGCTGCATGGGTTGCTAGTTCAATCCCCGGGCTCCTCCGCCTCCTAGCTAAGTGTGGAGGTGTCCCTGAGCAACCAACGCGTTGGTTGTTACCTTGCATGGTCTTGCATGGACCATTTACATTGCAATATGTGCTTGTTGTAGTTACACAGCTCAATAGAGAACCACTAGGGAAGTAAAGTTCATATTTTGTCTTCATCGCATTTCATTGTAACTTTTTAAAGTGTACGACCACAAAAGACGACCCCTCACACTTAAATTGTAGGAATTGTCAGGATATCCCCCCGCCGCCCACCTTGCAAATAGAACAGCTGATGCAGCCCCTGCAGTCTGCCAGGCAGCCTGCAGCAGTGTAGACCTACAGATGAGTCATTGGTTCGACGCGGCAGTATTTCATCCATAACCTGCGATGACTGAGGTATTCTGCCACTATCGTGGTCTGAAGCCGAGGTTCTGTTCAACTGGGAGCAGCACAGGTCAGCGTTTATGAGTTGCACTGCTAATGAGGCTTACGAGCCCTGGTCCTTGCCCTCCTGCCTTTAATGCACTTTTATGTGCTGAGCTTGTTATAAAGAACAAGAGCAGGCTGGTATTTAAGTGTATATAGTAGGCTACATGTCAAGTATATATATTTTGCAAAGTGCTGCACAAGTGCATGAAAGTGCAGGCCTGTGCTACTTTCACGACTCTACATACATGGGACAGCAGGAAGCAGGATGCTACTCCCTCAGAAATGCCACCAAACTTGGGATAAAGTAAACGGATTGCATTTATACAGCGCTTGTATCTGAAGCGCTTTACGCCTCACATTCACCCATTCATACACCGACGGTGGTGCCGACCATGCAAGGTAACAACCAACACGTCAGGAGCAGGTGGTGTCTTGCTCAGGGACACCTCGACACTTAGCGAGAAAGCGGAGCCCGGGGATCGAACCAGCAACCTTCCTGTTGCCAGACAACCGCTCTTACCTCCTGAGCTACTGCCGCCTGCATAAAGTACAGTGATTCTATCACCAAAGAATCCCATTCCACCGTTCCATGGAACTCAGGCTGCCATGATTAGGAGGACAGCCCAGAGGACACTAATTGGCTCATCAATAATCCAAAGTGATTAATTAGAAGCAACTACGAAATCCCGTTAACACCCCAGAGTGTGAGTCCAACAAACAAGTGAACACACACCACACGGGGAACAATAACTTACTTAGGAGAAACAATGATACTCTTGTTCATATGAGTCAGACAGCCCCCCCCCCCTTCATCGCTTACTGTTGCTGGGCAACAAAGGGGTTAAATCAATATCGGCAGTGCACGGGTCTTTGCCCTGTGGAATTGACACCATGTGCAAAGAATGGCAATATTTAGTTCCTCTAAGCGGATATGTTCACCGAAATGACTTTGTTCATTAGATTGGTGAGTCACCAGTAATTGTTGAGCAAATCTTGCCTGTTTAAGATGAATCACAGTTGAGAATGTAATTGGTGCTTCCAACACCCTTATTGATTTGAGGGGAAAACCGGGTGTACGTTCCAACCGAGGGAATCGTTTATTTCTCTTGTGTGGCGGTAAACCACCCGCAGGGGCAAATCATAGATTTTCACGCAGCACTGAAATGCTTCTCTCATCCGAGATCGTCTCTGTGAACGCATTTTCATTGAAAGATAGAGTACAAAACAAAAAATGCGTAGGTCTCATCACCTACTGAGTCCCCCATGAATCCAATAAGTATTCTACCAGCGTCTTGCGCTTCAGAGCTCTCTTCTTTATGAAGCATGCATTATGGATTGGATTGGTATGCACTGCCCGCCGTACCACCGGCACCAAGGGAGCTGCTTCTACACGTAATCTCCTTCCTCTTTCCTAGGTATCTGGCCATCCGCTATCCGCTGCGCTCCAGAGAGTTGCGGACACCCTGCAACGCCGTGGTCGCCATGGTGGTCATCTGGGGTCTGTCCCTGGTATTTGCCGGCCCGTACCTCAGCTACTACGACCTCGTCGACTACGACAACAGCACCGTCTGCATCCCCGGCTGGGAGGCGCACAACCGCAAAGTGCTGGACACGTGCACCTTCATGTTCGGCTACGTCATTCCCGTGCTGATCGTGAGCCTGTCCTACACCAGAACAATCAAATACCTTTGGACCGCGGTGGACCCGCTGGACGGCATGTCGGAGTCCAAGCGGGCCAAGCGCAAAGTCACCAAGATGATCATCATCGTGACGGTGCTGTTCTGCATATGCTGGCTGCCCTACCATGTGGTCATCCTGTGCTACCTGTATGGGGACTTCCCGTTCAATCCGACAACGTACGCCATCCGGATTCTGTCCCACTGCATGGCCTACGCCAACTCGTGTCTCAACCCCATTGTGTATGCGCTGGTGTCCAAGCACTTCCGCAAGGGCTTCAAGAAGGTGTTCAGTTGCATCCTGAGCAAGAAGGGCCGCAACAAGGTGCATGTGGTACACGTGGCCAACACGGCGCCGGGCTTCGAGGCGGCCTCCACGGAGGTGTCCCAGATGCACGAGGACAACGCCCCGCGGCCCAACGAATGCGAGATGGTCAGCAGGCCCGCAGTGGAGCCCCGCGAGGCCGCCATGACTCTGAACATGCCTCTCCAGAGGCAGCCTTGACAACAAAGTACCAGAGCTGTGGACTCAAGACTTGAAACTCGACTCTTGAGACTTGAGACTTGACTCTTGAGACTCAAGACTCTGACTCTAGTCGCCAAAATGGGGACTTGACATGGACTCAGCTGCTGTGAGACATGGCTTACTCGAGACTTAACTGCTTTGAGACTCAATCAATAATCATATCTCAGCCCCAATTTCCCCTAAGTGACAACTGTAGTTGGCACTCGAAAGGAAGTGCCACTGTCGGGCAGCCTCCGTTCTGAAGCACGTCAGGGGATTGCATTATTGTTTTCCCGGCTTTGGTGCTGATAATCTGGGAGCCCATCAGGTAACGCCACTAGACTCACCTGGGCTTTTACTGCTGATTGTCCCTTTCACTCTCCACTTTGGCTCACTTATTATGGATGCTGGATATCTGGTGAATATCTGATATTTCCAACATTACCCATACGTCAAATTTGCTAAACATTATGGCCGTAGACAATGAGGCTAATAACAACAAGTTGAGCCATCCATCCCACTTAGGAGGCCTGCTGCTGAACCTCATACTTTTTAGGAAGCCCCTCACTTGGGGTTGCCTTGGCCAAAAAAGACTTGACATAGATTTGCAACCGAAAAGACTTGACTGTCTTGCACACAAAGACAAAACCATCCATGCGATGCACTGGGTGGTTTTACACTCGTACATATTGATGGTGTAGTTGCGTAGCAGTTCCGAAGTCCTTTCATTTCCATTGCAATGCAGCATCGGGCTTGCAGAAGTCCCTTCATTTTGATCTAAACGGTGCCCCGCGAGTGTTAAAAATCCAATGCATCTGAAACAAATGCAGTAAACTTGACCTACGCAAAAAAAAAACCCTCATTGTAGCTGTGTATACAAACCAGTATTCAGTTATGTAGAAAAATATGGAACATCGTTTTGCGAAACCAGTACGTATGAGACATAAAGTCACACCACACCAACGTCGAAGAACTAGTGGCGACAAAGGCCGTGTCTGCCAAAAAGTTGCACTTGAACACACCGCAAAGACTACAGCCAACTAACACTTGTACCCGTGTCCATACCAGCAGGTGGCTGTAGTCTGTATTCCGCATTCAAAAAGTGGAAACCGGAAAACCAAGGACTGCAGATATACAAACCATTGTTCTGATTCATACACGTACAGGAAACAAAGCGTCGATGGTTTCATAATACAGACACTTCTAAACGGTGCCCTCTTGACGAAAAGTCGTTTGCTGCTTTGCTGACTTCCGTTTCTCTTCCCGCGCACTGATTCGCTGAAGCCGAACAGCCAATCGGAGTGATTTCTCTGTCCGACCGCCTCCGTCACCGGTTCGACGTGCTCAATCGGCCGAAAAAGCCGCCAAACAAGGGCAGACTAGCGCCTAATCGTGGGTCCCCAGACGCTAAGCGATGGCCCCCGTTTGTCAGGGCCTGAGCGATTCTGAGTGGGATCCCAGGGCCAAAGGGTAGCCTTGTCAGATGAAATGCTGCAGTTGAGTATTTGTAGTGCTAAAAAAAGACAAAAACACCCGTGATAGCTGAATCACAGTTAGTGCTGTTTCTTTTTAGACGGTATGTAAGGGGATGAGATAAACAGACTGATTACCAAATCCTGAATCATTAGACATTATTTGTTAAATTGTCTTGTCATCCTTGCATGGGCCGTCGAGCGTACAGCGTTATCGACTGTGTTACTTAGAAATGCTTCAGTGTACAGTTACGCACTTCAGAATGACATCTTAATAATTTAAAAACTGAAATATATATATATATATATACTGTATATATATATCTATCCTCTATAATCACTCTATTCTCTCTCTAAATACCAGAATCTTAGTAGCTCTTTCTCTCTGTGATCCGAGTCGTTTTGCTCTACATGTACGCTACCTCGCCGTGGTCCAAACCATCTTGCGTCACAACCATGCAACGTCCATCCACTCTTAAGATTGCGTGAGGTGCAATTATCCTCCTGAATGAATCGGTGCAGTGTTCTTTTCTTATGAAGACCCACTTTTATACTGTGATTTAGCCTGCTGCCTTTGGAAATGAATTTTCGAGTGTCCATTGCTGATTACTTTTTCGAGTAAAGTCGGTATTTTCCAAGCGATATATTTAAAGAGATTGCAAAGCATATAATGTACATATTTAATCAGATATTTTGTACAAATGTTTCAGAAGACAATGTGCTGCACACTCAAATATCTAAATAAACTATTTTCTGCTGTGGAATTCTAATGGATGTTCAGAATTTGATCAATGGTGTACATTGTTATAAAACTAAATCGGTACTGTTTGTTTCATATCAATCAATCCCTCATGGAATGCAATGACGAGAAATATTAAATAAATGTTGTCATTAAGGTCTAGCTGCTGGCATGGGGAAATTAATAAAATATGGTTCTTTAAATTGATTATGTTGGCAAGTGTAATAATGAAATTCCTTTTGGAATTCGTTTATTTTTTGAACCAATTGAGCATAATAATTTTTTTATCATCAAATAAACATACATTTATTACATCTATTTCCCAGTTAATTTGTATGTAATGAACAAGTTGTAGGCCTAAAAAGAAGAATATTGTCACATTAAATGCTATCTATTTCAGTACATTTGTGTATTTCTTTCCGTTGAATAATGACAAAACATATCCAGGTGTGCAAAATGAAACCAGGTAACATCTGCATAAATCTGCATTAATCTACATAAATGGACCCCATTGTTACATTGCTATGGACAATCATATCTATCTCTCTGTCTATCTATCTATACATCATCTATATATCTATCTATCTATCTCTCTATCTATACATCATCTATATATCTATATATCTGTCTATTGTGTCTATCTACATAGGCCTACTGTATATTAACTGTTTTATGGAAATGCTGGATCATATATACATGATAATACTTATACTGATACTTAACTGTACATAAACAAAAAAACATACGTTTGACTACACGCAATCACTGCAGAATGTTGAGCTGCTGGCAGAAGTGCAATGACAT
Source organism: Coryphaenoides rupestris (assembly GCA_002895965.2). Classification (NCBI taxonomy): domain Eukaryota; kingdom Metazoa; phylum Chordata; class Actinopteri; order Gadiformes; family Macrouridae; genus Coryphaenoides; species Coryphaenoides rupestris. The sequence goes on along the minus strand of PIJE02001587.1, from coordinate 85,878 downwards.
AATTATATATATAATTATGTATATATTATATATTATAATATATCATATTATATACAGCTCCATTTGAATGGAGAGAGCAATTGCTTTGGATGCGAGACACGCATGTCCTTCAGCGATGATTGAGCTGGCATGGAAGCAATCCTGTCATGATTGAACGCCTCATCAAGAATGGAATCGCCTCTACTGGTGCACCGGCCGTACCTAAATCCAACACACCCGTTATGAATGTTATGAGCTACACCTGTGTTGTTACTGCTGCGTAAAGAAGAAGGATCTGTTCTATTGGCTTCAGTATAAAAAAAACGATGTCTGACGAAGGAACGACAGAGACAGAGAGAAAGGAGACAAGGACGTCGTCACAGGGTGGTGATTGTGTTTTATTGGGCTGGTGGCCGCCATGACATTTTGAAAATGGGGTTCGTATGTACATAGAAAACTGCAGTGTGACAAAGAAAACCGTCCAAATAAAAATATAAAGCTATTTCCCTCAGCACACACACACACACACACACCGTTTAGATCAAAATGAAGGCACTGATGTTAATTATATATACATAACATTGCTTTTTTTTTTTTTTTAAGAAAGGACGGGAAGGGAGGGGAAGCTTTCACAGTTACTCATTTAATCCTCTTCATACCGTCTCACCGACACCGACGAGGAGATCAAGCCGACATTACAGTCTAGTTGTGTGTGCGAGTATGAACATCGTGGTCGCCGTTCGACACAGACGTGTACAAATCTTTCGTAATAAATATTCAAACAAACGCAAACAAACAATCTCTGAAGAAGGAGATACCCCTTACACATCGTTATTAGACATCTTGTGACCGACACGGAGCTAAAATACAGCAGCACTTGGGATTTTAAGGGCCGCTGCTTCGAAATGCCGTGACGTCAAATGTAATGCCTTGGGTTGGCTCTCGGAACGACGGCTCTGGAAGGACAATCGTGGCCCTTTGGGATTCTGGATTTTGCCACCAAAGTGTACAATATGCTCGGATTTCCCCCCCCCCCCCCGAGACACATGAACAGATAACATAGCCGTGCTTATACCAGTCAGATGAATGCCAACATGTATTGTCCATACATACGCTCTTGAACACAACATAATATGTACTTTATAAATGACAAAAATAAATCTGTCGTATATTCAAATGATTACATGACGAAGTTATATACTGTTTGTGGTACTTCTACTGTTGTTTTATCTTTGGTGTAATACCATTACACTATGACCCCCCCCCTCAAGTTATTAATTAGTTCATATAGTGGTTATATTCAGCTTTGATTTCAATAGATTATGTTGTGCTTGCTCTAGTTAAGTAGATAATAAGGGAAATCAGATATGGATTCAAACTAAATGTACATCTATTTGGGGCAACCTTATAAAAATGATCCTGTAAAAAAGACACAATAAAGACCAATAATGTACATTATTGATATTGTAATGCCTTCAATGTGATATTCTTTTTGAATATGCACTTGAATGCTTCCTGGAGTGACAACGTCGCCGTTTTACGAAATCGGAATATGCTTATTACAATATTATTGCAATATTGACTGTGAGTATGAATGTATCACATGGAAATTAATTTTAATTCACGAGCCAACAAGCAATAATGATCTTGATATTGACGATGACGTAATACCTGTGACATCATCACAGACCCCCCCCAAAACCCACAGGCATATTCAGGGAATCAAAGTGCCTTTTATATTTTAATAAAGGCTCTTCTGGCATGCGGTCAAATAATACTACGTTAAAAAAGAACGTATTCCGTATTTTGTTCATTTTTTTAAATGAGAAAGCACTTCAGTTTTAATTGAATGAATTAGGCCTCATCATGGCTGATTGTACTTCTTTAAGCACTTTTTTTTTCTTGCTTTTTAGCTAAACATTTACAAATGTTGAACAAATGTAGATGTTGAAACATAAAAGAAATTCAATTTCTGCAACCGCCAATAAAATTGTACAATGACACAAATGTACGTGCTAACGTGTACATTTGTTTTACATTTTCCATCAACAGCTTGAGAAACTAACATTCTACAGTCGATGTTGTGCTGCAGGTAGAAAACGCTCAAAGTGCATGCCAAGGTACATGATGGATGTGCTACGACTTAACAGGCCACCTCCGCGCACAAACACAGGACAAGGAAAAGGAAAAGTCTTTCAAAAAAAAAAGCTTCAATAGAGAAAAATGGCGACTAAGGTGTTCTAGGTTAATTTGGAAGACTTTGCAAATACAGTGCATTTTTCTTTTTTTTTTATTACTCGACGAGGGTGACTCGGGTTAAAATATCATAATGAAAGTGCAGCCTCATAAAATATCACTCGGTTGGTGGGTTGAACGTTAAAACCGCTTTTAAGAGCGTTTACATAAAAGCCGGCTGTTAAAAAGCGTTACTCAAACAGCCCTGTCGGAAACCCTGTGTGTGTTTTACTGGCACAGTACCCCCGTGCTTGAAAATGACAGTTTTCCTTCTTAAATACTTAAATATATAAAACTTTGTTATTTCTTTTTTTTTTTTTAAACAGACAATCTGTACAGATCTGGTACCAATACATATAAAAAAAATTATTACAAGTGCGTTTTACTTCAGAAAGGATACCTTCCAATTGATCGTATAAAAATATGCAGCCTTAGTAGCTCTGTTTCAGTCTCCGTCCTGCGCTCCGCTAGAATAGCTACACAATGCTACGTACATTACTCTCTATGTAATACTAACAACGCCCAGCCAGAGATCTTTCACTTGAACCCCTCGCAGCGCAATGTAAGGACCGTCCTTAGCTACTGTCCAACTCCGACTTTCTCGCGCCTCCACTCTCAAAACACTTTCTCTCTGCCCTCCGACTCCTTGCTCGTTCCATCGGGGAAAAAAAACAAAGGCGTCTTCCAACCCCGCCGCCTCGGCTCAGTCGATTTTCTCGACTTTACCGATAATCTTCTCCTCGAAGATGGGCAAAATGGCGTCATCTTCGCGCACCTCTTCGAACACCACGCCGCAATCAAACTCGTCGCTTAACTTCTTGAAATAAAACCTGTAAAAAATTGTCATTTGATTTGATTAGCAAATTGGCTGAATACAGAATCAGTATTCTTACTGTGTTCCCAAATTAGATTTTAGCAATCAATTATTTTTAATGTATTCGTTCATTAATGTCAAAATGTGAAAACTCATCTGCATATATTTCTCTTACTGAAGTGTCTCTCAAGGTGGATTGTAACTTATTCAAGTGGTTGTTCTGAGCTAAACCTTTATAAACCTTTACAAATACAGACGATGAAACAGTAAACAAATTAGAATATTTTTTTAAACCGTCAATAAAACAGTGAATTTATCAAATATTCTTTTGAAAATGTCAGTCATTCTTTCGATAAATGACCTTCAATGGTAGATCACATGACCACACAACACACACACACACACACACCACACACACACACACACACACACACACACACACACACACACACACACCACACACACACACACACACACACACACACACACACACAGCGGGGGGGGGGGGGGGGGGTACCTGTAGCTGCCTCTCTTGGTGAGCAGTTGCTTGAAGTGGCCCAGGGTGACCAGACGGCCCTCCACGGACGTGCGGTAGGGGATGGGCTCCCCGCAGAAGTAGTAAGCCACCGTGGTGCTCTCAGCAGGGGGCTTCCTCGCAGCTCTGTGCCTGGAGACACACACACACACAAGCTATTGAACCAGCCTGTTGAGATATATATATATATATATATACTATATATATATATATATATATATATATAAATATGATAGCAGAGATAGAGGAATATAGATAGAAGATTTCTCTCTCTACAACTCTCTCCCTCTTGCCTTGCACTCTCTCTCTCTACATATCTCTCTCTCTCTCAACCCCTCCCTCCCTCCCTCTCCATCTCTCTCCCTCCATCTCCATCTCTCTCCCTCTCTCTCCCTCACGTCCTCTCTCCCTCCCTCTCCATCTCTCTCCCTCCCTCTCAATCTCTCTCTCTCCCTCACTTCCTCTCTCTCCCTCCCTCTCCATCTCTCTCCCACCCTCTCAATCTCTCTCCCTCTCTCTCCCTCACTTCCTCTCTCTCCCTCCCTCTCCATCTCTCTCCCTCCCTCCCTCTCCCTCCCTCTCTGTCTCTCCCTCCCCCCTCCCTCTCTGTGTCTCTCCATCTCTCTCCCTCTCTCGCTCCCTCCCCCCTCGCCTCTCTGTGTCTCTCCATCTCTCTCTCTCTCTCTCCCTCCCTCCCTCTCTCCACAACCTCTCTGTCTCTCTCCCTCCCTCTCTCTCTACACCTCTCTCTCTCTCTCTCTCTCTCTCTCTCTCTCTCTCTCTCTCTCTCTCTCTTCCTCACGGCACAGTAATTAACCGAGCGGTGGCTGATATTGCGAGCATAAAACACGACAACAGAATCCAATATCTGGGTGAAGCATCGAGAGACGCCCTCATCGACTGCTGAGGGCGCGTGTTCGGCTGCTTCAACCGAACACGATTGAAGCAGCCGTTATTGAAATGCGTTACGCGTGTCTAACCGTATATATTTATTTCCGGCCCCGTAATTTCCCCGTAGCCCCCCACCCCCCTCGCGGGGAACCGTCATGAGAATGTAAACAGTAAGGAACGCCAGAAGGAACGCCGCTGGAACGCTGGAACCCGACGAGAGGCGCGTCTGAATCACGCCGTTTACAGTCCCCCTGACGGAGGGATGGGCGGGAACGAAAGGTCATGCAATCTGCATACAGTATTCCTCTGCAATTACAAAAATGTAATGGCTTGTATGGCGCTGAAAACACATCAGAGAGGCACGTATGCTGGTGCCACAGCTCGACCACATTTCAGAAACATTTCAGACCGGTCCTCGCTCCCCCCCCCACCAAAACAAATCGGGCCAAAAACGGCCTCCAATCGCACAGCGTATGCCCGGCTTAATTGGCACCACAACTGCGATTCAAGGGTCTGGCGGATGTCATTCTGCGGGCAGATCATTAGCAGACCGCCCCTTTATTCAGGTAAATCCTCGATATTGTGCGTACGGTTCGTGTCCTCCCCACATAATAGGAGAATCAATGGATGAAAGGCCATTCATGTGCCTCCCACCACAAGTCAAGAGCCCCGCCCCCCCCATGAGAGTACATGAAGAGCCGTTCTCCTCGTGACCTCGAGCGCACTCAGCCTCTTCTTTCGTTTTCTGTGTTTGCTGAATCGAGCCTCCTTGAAATATATTCACGAGTGACCTGAGAGTCATCCGAGGTTCAAACGAGTCATCCAAGGTTGTGAAGCATGTTATGATGTATTTTGAAGCATTTTGACCTCCACCTAATGACGAATGTCGATTCGCCGGTTGTAGTACGGCATCCTCTATCGTGATGGCCGTCCACGCAAATGCGACGCATGGGTTATGATGTAAACAAGGGGACCTATTGCCCGCAGGGTCTAATGCTCTCAGTGACGCAGTGTGTTTTCCACTCGGTCAGGCCCAGGTCCCGGTTTCGAGGGAATCATCAGCAGGTCAGACTGGGAACAAAAAATGACCTCGAATATCAAATCATATCATGTTTAGGGTTGAGAATCACCCAAGACCTCACGGTACGATATTATCACGATGCTTTGGCCACGATACGATTATTGTATCACAATATTAAATGACTACATGTGGTATTGCGGCTATCACAATTTAAGAGCTCAACCTACAGACTGACCCTGTGCCCAAGTGAACAGTCAACATACAAACTACACATGCGAACACACCGCTAACTGGGCTTTCACCACAGAGAAAACACACCAGTATTTACCACATACGTCACACACATTAGACTAGGTGTGTGCATCGAGTTAGAAAGAACTGCTTTTTGTTACTGTGCCCCTCATGGAATATGCTTCAAAGAATCTTTAAGCTATCCTCATTAGTTTCGCTGAGACGATTCCAAGTTTTAATTGCTAAACTTATCTTATTAATTATGATTTATTAACACAGCCATGTATTTGTCGTTTATTGCTATTTGATTTTAGTGGCATTTGCTTTTGATGTATGTACCTCGGCACCGTTGATAATGAGGGTTCTCCCTCAATATGTTTGCCGAGGTTTTAAATAAAATAAATGATGATGATGACAATGATGATGATTGCGGAAGAAACGCGCTGTGATGATGATTTTCATTATCATTATCATGATGATATTTGGATATGATACAACCAAGCAGCCAGGGAATGCTCCCTGTAGCATCCCAGGTTCGGTTCTGACTACTACGCTGCATTCAGTCCGTTTTTAAACCCACTTCGCTGTCTCCCTCCATTGTATCTTCGTGGAAATGAGAACCTCTGTGTTTTGCTGACCACACACTCTCTCTTTCTGTTGTGTGTGAACAGCGGATTTATATGCAGCAGACTCACTCTGCACACTCCTGAACTGAACGAGCACAGATAATGCATTAGGCTGAATGCTTTTGTTTTGCAAATTGGTTGTGTGAAGAGGGTCCACACATTACTGAAAGTGAAAAACCAACAAAAAATACAAAAAAGCGACTATCACAGGATCACATCAAAACTAAAGTAAAAAGTAAAGTAAACTTAACGTAACCTATGGCATGGTCATGTGACATATGACTAGGGTTAGGTTATGTGACCTATGACATGGGGAGTGTCATGACGTGACCTTTGACATGGCCGGTGGTCATGTTACCGATGACATGGAGGGTCATGTTATCTGTGACATGGTGTGTTATATGATCTATGACGTGGGGGGGGAGAGGGATGTCATGTGACCTATGACATGGACGGTGGTCATGTGACCTACAACGTGGGGTTGAGTCATGTGATCTATGACATGGACGTGGTCATGTGACCTATGGCATGGAGAGTCATGTGATCTGTGACATGCTGTGTCATGTGATCTATGACATGGATAGTTTCATGTGATATATGACATGGGGGGGTCATGTTGTGACCTATGACATGGAGGGGGTGTCATGTGACCTATGGCATGGACGGTGGTCATGTGACCTACAACATGGGGCTGAGTCATGTGATCTATGACATGAGAGGTCATGATGACATGGCTGGTAGTCATGCAATCTGTGACATTTGGGGGGGTGGGGGGGTTCATGTGACCCATGACATGGCTGGTTGTCATGTGATCTATGACGTGGAGGGTGGTCATGTGCTCTATTACATGGACAGCGGTCATGTGATCGGCGACAGGGGTCTCATAGGTGACCTACGACCTAAGGAATAAGGGTAGGGGTGGGGTACGGAGGAGGGGGGGGGGGGTCACGTGGACGTACTCAGACTCGGAGAGGTCGCAGTCAGACACGGCGGGCACCACGTCCAGTGGCGGGAACAGGAGAGGCCTGACCGCCGCCCGGCCTCTCTGGATGACCTCCATCACATACCTGAGGAGGGGAACGGCACAACTCTGCCGGTTAGACACCACCCCACCCGGGACCCCCACGCCGAACCCCACCCACCCATGACCCCACCCCACGCACTCGAACGCACCTCACATCGCATCACGCTTACATCGTAAAACACAAGAGGATGCCACAGTGAGATCCTGGCGTTAAAGTTATTGACAAACGGCTCATGGCTTAGTCGGGGGAACGAGGACCACGTGGGCCGTGGATCAACCTGCGCATTAGCCGATCGATCCGATAACATCACAACAACAACAACAGAACAACGGAAGAGAAGGGCTGTGTCGACACCAGGAGGGGCACGTTCAAGCTGAAACCGGTGCACATCGTTTAGCTACGGTTTCCAACTTGAATGACATAGTTCGGCGAAATAGTGTTGACTCCTTGTAAACCCTGCGGTACTAAAAAGGCATTGCACAAAATTGAGCCAAATAATATTTTGTATTACTATATGGCTGTGTTACTTCCTGCATTCTGATTGGCTCCCGGGCGGTCCGGAGATCGCGTATCCAGACCAACCGTCCGTAAATTTCCATACGGACCGGAAACTTTGACTTCGTTGTTGTTTTTGCCAGTGCGAAAGTCGCGAAATTCAAACTTTATAAAAAAAAAGCCAATAAATATAACAACATGGACACAAATTTCCGGGCTCGTCCTGTACAGAGAGCGGAAGGGCTAAAAAGGTTTTGGTCGGTTTTGGCGGAGGGTTTAAAGCGTTTTTGCTAGGTTTGGTTTTGGCGGAGAGGGTTTAAAGCGTTTTGCTAGGTTGGTTTTGCGGGAGGATGTTCAAAGCGTTTTGGCTTAGGTATGCGTTTTGGCGGGAGGGTTAAAGCGTTTTGCTATGGTTGGTTTGGCGGGAGGGTAAACGTTTTGGTAGGTTTGTTGGTTTTGGCAGGGCGGGAGGGCTAAATTGCTTGGCTAGGTTTTGGCGGGAGGGCCAAAGCGTTTAGCTAGGTTTTGGTGGGAGGGCTAAAGCGTTTGGCTACATTTGGTTTTGGTGGGAGGGCTAAAGCGCTTGGCTAGGTTTTGGCGGGAGATGGCTAAAGCGTTTGGCTAGGTTTGGTTTTGGCGGGAGGGCTAAAGCGCTTGGCTAGGTTTGGTTTTGGCGGGAGGGCTAAAGCGCTTGGCTAGGTTTGCGGCGGGAGGGCTGAAGAAATGGCGACGCTCACCTCTGCTTGGGCTGGGAGGCCGCCGCCACCACGCCGCGGACGCTCTCCTCCTCCTCCAGCCGCCGCCGGACCTCCTCCAGCTGGGTTGAGGGGGTTGGGCGCCAGGTGGGGGTGCAATGGTGGGGTCCTGGATGAATGGGTGCGACGGCCGTGCCTTGCCCATGCTACCACCAACGCCGCCGCCGCCGCCGCCACCATTGTTGCTGTTGCTGTTGTTGTTCCCTGTGGCGCTCCTGGAAACACGACAACAACAACAAGTTCAAGTTTTTTTTATTGTCATGTACACAACAATTGGGTGCGGTCTGTTTGTTTGTTGTGTGTGTGTGTGTGTGTGTTTGTCACGTTCCACGGAGCACGCCAGAAATCTCATAAATAGAAAAACTTGATAAATAATAATAATGATAATAATAATAACACTCGCTGTCACTAATCTCACTCTCTGTCTTTCTTCTCTCCCCCTCTCTCTCTCTCACTGTCTCCCATGTGTCTCTCTCTTCTCTCACTCTTTCTTCTCTCTCTCTCTCTCTGTGTCTCTCTTCTCTCACTCTCTCTCTAGCTGTCTCCCGTGTGTCTCTCACTCTCTATCTGTCTTTGTCTCTCTCTCTCTCTCTCTCTCTCTCTCTCTCTCTCTCTCCTCACCCACTCACTAACCCTCTCTCCACCTCTCTCTCTCTCTCTCTCTCTCTCTATTTTATCTCTCTCTGCGTCTCTCTGTGTCTCTCTCTCTAGCTGTCTCCCGTGTGTATCTCACTCTATCTGTCTTTGTCTCTCTCTCTCTCTCTCTCTCTCTCTCTCTCTCTCTCTCTCTCTCTCTCTCTCTCACCCACTCACTAACTCTCTCTCTCGCTCTCTCTCAATTTCAATATTTAAATTTAAATAGCTTTATTGGCATGGGAAACATACATTTACATTTACATTTACATTGCCAATCTAATTTACAATTGTCGATTTACAAATGTACAATTGCAGATATTCTATAACAAAGAAATATGTAAACAAAGCTGCAATATTGCAATCGTATAAATTGCTAATTGCGTATTGCAAATGTATAAATATAGTATCTAAAATATACTTAGAAAGAACTAAATATATACAGGTAAGTAAGTCAACTTAAAAAAAGAAACTATGAAAAAAACTAAAAAACTAAAACACTCACTAACCCTCTCTCCATCTCTCTCTCTCTCTGTGTGTGTGTAGTAGTCCCTCACCCGTAGCCGGTGCTCCTCTTGTGTCGGCCTGACTCCTTCTCTCCCTCCATCATCCACAACAGGATCTTGTGGTTCCTCTCCATCTCTGCGGGGGGCGCTAGCGAGGCGTCCTCCCCCCTTCCTCAGCGCACGCTTGTAGCCCGCCGCTGAGCCTCTGGTGCTAAACCGTCCACCAATAGGAACACATTTAGCATTCACACTACCGGCATGTTTCATTCATCAGTCATGTCTCATGTAAATATCTATCTACAGTATCTATCTGTCCATCTATCTACAGTATCAATGTCTATCTATCTATCTATCTATCTGTCTGTCTGTCTGTCTGTCTGTCTATGTCTATCTGTCTGTATCTGTCTGTCAACAGTATCTCCATCTGTCTATTGATCTATTGATCTTGCTTCCTCATAATAATAATAATAATAATAATAAGATGAAGAATTACAGTATAATGTATTTTATATAGTGCTCTAAAAGGTACTCAAAGGCACTTGATACATGATAAAAACAACAACAGACACAGTAAATGCAATACAAATATTAATAAGAAACTGTGTTGCGTGAACACAGTATAAAAAGCACCACCCTACCTGTGCCCTGCGGTCTCTGCAGAGGTGCTGCTCATGCCATCCGCGTAGTTGCGTTGCGTCTTTGAAGCGTAGAGATCCGCCACGTGACTGTGCTTGTGGACGTACGGGTGGTGGGCACCGGCCTCTCCCTTGGGGGCGTGTCTCCCGCCGGCCCCGCCCCCGCCTCCCCCGCTCGCCGAGAGGCCGTCCGGCGAGCGGGACTCGGCGCCCGGCGACTGCGGGCAGCTGGGCGTCCGCATGACCCGCTGCACGTGGTCGTCCAGGATGCTCTCGGGGGTCCTCCTCCTCCTCCTCCTCCCCCTCCTCCCCGGGGGCGTGGCCCAGCAGGAGGCCGTAGTGAGCGGGGCCGTGTTGGGCGTAGTGGGCGTGGCCGTGTTGGGCGTAGTGGGCGTGGCCGTGCTGAGGGGGCTGGGAGCGGAGCGGGCCGGTGGCGGCCGGCCTGTGATTGGCCAGCAGCAGCGACGTGGTGGGGGTGCAGATGGCGAGGTCGACGTCCTCATCCTGGCGGACACATTAAAAAAAGAAAAATTATTGAAAAATCCAATACATAAATCCATGATAAGATAAGATACAACTTTATTAATCCCGAAGGAAATTCTTGTGCCAGAGGTTGCCTAGCAATAGAATAATAACAATAGAGAAATAAACATGAAATCCATGAAATCAGGATTGTGAACCAGGGCCCCCCCCCACTGCCCCCTCCCATGCACACACACACACACACACACACACACACTCACACACACAGTGAGTTCACAGTACATGCACCCACGTAGTTTGACTCATCACTTAGTACTAAATTTTTTTCATGTTGCCTTGTTGTCGATATGCCGACTTGTTTATATGCCTCGCTGTTTATTTTGCTCATATTACTCATTCCTAAAAAAAAAAGATCCATTCAATTTGTGATATTTGTATTTGTTCTGTTGCACATTGCGCTGGGCATCGGCACTTTTTCATTTCACTGCACATCCTGTATGCGTATGTGACAAATAAACGTCTTGAATCATGACGTAATTCTAAACAATATGTATATTTGTATTATTATTGCTTTTTGTATTTTATTTTATTAGGACAAATCAGACATTAAGCAAGGCTGTGATATTCCATGTTATAATGGCCCATGGCCTGCAGATGTCAGATTTTCCCCGCTGTGCGGTCCGTGCTCTTCTGCTCTTCTATTCGCACTGCAGTGATTTGGAGGTAAAACAATAGGCATGCATAAGAGATGAGGGGGGTTTACTCATGCACACGGAGACTCAGAGACGAGGATTAGACAGCCTGACCCCCCCCACCCCCTCTGCAGCGCTGCACACACACACACGCACACACACACGCACACGCGCACGCACGCACGCACGCACACACGCACGCACACACGCACACACGCACACACGCACACACACGCACACGCACACACACACAGGGCCAATAACGAAATGCATTCAGCCCTTAATTAATTATTCATTATATGAGCCCTGTCATCCCAAATGCCGGGAAAGGATTCATATTATATTTGCATTAGCCCTGTGTGTGTGTTTGTGTGGAGAGAGGAAATAATCAGTGCTGAAAAACAGCAAAATGGTTATTAGATTAGATTATTTTCGATTAGATTAAACTTCGTTATCGTTACGCAGTGTACGAAGTACAAAGCCAATGGAATGCTGTTAGCATCTATCCAGAAGTGCAAATGCCATATTATTTACAGATATACAGGAAATGTAAGTACGACAGTAATTTGGTCAGTGCAGAGTATTACGACATATGCACAGTGTGTATATACTGTGTGTAGTACGTTTATATATGCAACTGTAAGCCTATACAATCGCTTACAGTTGGTACAGTACAGTCACAATGTGAACAGTGTCGGTGGTTTATGTTTGTGTAAAATATGAATCGTGCAAATACTCTTGAACTGTTCGTTAATGTACGGTAAACAGTGCAGTGATGTGATTCATAGGATGCTATTCAACAGCATCACAGAGTTCAAGGTGAAAGCGGAGGAGGAGGAGGAGGAGGAGGAGGAAGAGGAAGAGGAGGAGGAGAGGTCTGTTAGTCCATGTCCAGAGCCCAGTGGCAGAGGGATCCGTGTGATAAGCTTGGCGGAAATGTCACGGTGGTAAACGCTGAACCGTCAAGGTCAATAAATGGCACTCTCACGTACGAGCTGTGACTAACCGGGGTCAGTATGGGGTCCGGGTCAGAGTTAAATGCCGTGGGTGGAGATCGGGGCAGCATCCCCTGTTGACCTGTTATGGAGCCAGGCAGACAGATATGGCAGGCAGACAGGATTTCAGGTGTGCAATAACTAGCCTCTCAAATCCATTTAGAGATGATGGTGGGTTGGGGGGGGAGTCAATTTGTGCTTTGGCGTCACCGGCGCGATGGTGGTGGCGGTTTTAAAACAAATTGGGGTCAGGGACGGATGTGAGAATGTCCGCAAGGACCCCGGCCAGCTACTCAGCTGCACACACAGGCTCTAAGCACATGGGCCCGGTCAAGTCAAGTCAAGTTTACTTGTATAGCCCTTAATCACAGCTGGAGTCTCAAAGGCTGTATGATTACGGGCCATGTGATGATGACACCCCCCTAGCCATAGCCCCCCCGAAAGGCTAGAAACGACTCCCTTAATTAACAAGGAAGAAATCTGGAGCTGCCTTCCTTCCTTCTGGCCATCCACCCTGCTCAGGGGGGCGGAGCAGACATCTGAAGGGAAGAGAGTGCGAGCGTGGTTAGATCAGGCTTTGAGGATGACCTCCTAATTTCCCGCGTCGGTCAAAGCGAGCTCGTTGGGGAGGTGCTGCTGGGTGGTTTGATGTCTGTGATCTGGGGTTCCTTATGCCCTCCCACACACATGCGCCCGGTTGAAGTGCTCTTCAATCCTCTGGTTGTACCCGTGTTTATCCCGGGAGAGATGCCCCCTTCCTCCTCAGGTTGGGGCTCCTGGCTGAGCCTCCCAGAACCTCCTACCAGAAACTCAATGTTTGTGTCCCTCAGCTTTTGAGCAGATTTGGGCTTCATCTTTATCGATGACATCCGTTTCAACTTCTGACTGAAAGGTAAAAATAATGGAGAATGGTATGAAAATATGGCGGTGCGTAGTTGTCACAGTCCATCTCTGTCCCCCTCAAGCAAACTATGCTTTGGGTTTTTGCACTGCCTGCTGGACATTGACATTATGATTACCATTGTCTTTGTTGTGTTCTGTCTCCAGTCATAGTGTACCCCTGAGGTTCTAGTTTAGTTATTGTTTCATGTTTCATGTTGTATCTGCTGTTCTGTTCCCCGTGTGTGTGTGTTAGTTTATCTGGTTGTTCATGTGTTTTGTTTTCTCATGCGCATTCTTGACCCTGCCCCTCACCTGTAGTTGTCGGCCATTTTTGTAGTCTGTTCTGTTCCTGTTCCCTGTGCACCTGTCCCTGCCTGCCTGTACCAGTATTTTTTAAGTAAATCATTTAAGTTATCTCGCTGCCTGCATTTGGGTCCTTTCCCCACTTACCCTTCCACTGCACCGTGACAGTAGTGTTGTTTAGACCAGTGGTTCTCTCCTCCCCCCACCCCAGACCAGAGTAAAATATTAACGGAACTTCTTCATGTTCTTAACCCCCCCCCCCCCCCCCCCCCTGCCCCCCCCCCCCCCCCCCCCCCCCACACCCCGGAGCCAGAGTAAAATATTAACGGAACTTCTTCATGCTTAACACCCCCCCCACCCCGGACCAGAGTAAAATATTAACAGAACTTCTTCATGCTTAAAAAAGCCGTGTTTTTCTCAATCAGAACAAGCCAGACTTGAGCTATTGTACAAGCCACTGAAGTATAAAACCGGTTGGATTTGAAGCACACATTGACTGATTCTTACTTCCGAACACCGATGCACATAATGGATTTCATGGTTAATTATAGTTTTTGAACCAAATTCAATTGATTCAATTTTGACAAGAGCTGCTGGCAAAACCCCCAGACATGAGTTTACTTCAGATGATGGGATGTGACGGACTCACACTCGAGAAACTCTGCCAGAAAAGTGAATTATTTATTTTTAAAAGAAGTAGAGAATCCCAGCAAAGTTCATCTTTTTGATCCATTTAAAAGATATGTAAATAAGTTTTGTACGATTTTTGTTTTTTTTCTTGTTTATTGCAATCTTGCATTACCATCTGAGGCTGGTTGCCAACGGCAATAGATGGCCTGCTTTTGGCATGGACTACTGAGGGGAAATTTCCATTTTCTGGTTCAAAACACCCACCAAAAAAAACTGAATTGCTGTCCAATTGAGATCAGAAAGGCAGTGGAGTACATTGGGCTGAGAGACCCGCAGCTCTGGTTCCAGAGACCAAGTGATCATTATGATTATTACCAGAGCCCCCCCCCAAAAAAACACTCCAATGAACGATTAAATAGCCAAAGGGTTCATCGCAGGTTTTGTATTTTTTTGGGTGTTCATTATTTCACTGTAAAACATTTGAGTATCTGTGGGGATTACTGCAGAAGAGTTGTTGGCAGCATGAGAGGATGACATCTAATCAGGTCACGCACTGCTTTTTAACTTTATTTGAACTGTAGTTTAGTGACCCCCCGAGTCCTTGATCATAATGGGATGGAGAATGCTGCGGATAGGCTCTAATTTGTTATAGTTGCTGGTTTTTATAGTTTATAGTGTTTCTCTGGTGCAACGGTGGTAGTGTACAACCTTCAAATGAAAAGTCTAGCCAAATATACCGCATGTTAAAGTAAACCTTGTATGGTTGGCACCGCCATTGGTGTATGAATGGGTGAATGTGAGGCAACTGTATCGTGCGATATAAATGCAATCCGTTTACCATTTATAGACTGAGGAGTTGCTGGCCGCGTGTTTCTAACTCCGCCCCACTTGTCATAGGTTACCTCCTTCCTTCTGGTGTTCCCTGTGTGCATCAGTTTATTTGTTTTATTTTATACTCTGCTCTTGTGTTGTTCCCTGTATGTTTTAGTGTGTATCCGTTTATTCATTGTTTCATGTTTTAGTTTGTAGTCTGCTTATTCCTGCCTTGTGATTGTCTTCACCTGTTCCTTTTAGTCTCACCTGTCTTCACTTCCCTCGTCAGTGGCTCCCTACTTATACCTGCCCAAATCCCTTGTTCTGTGTCAGATCCTCGTCGTAGTTCATGTAGGTTCTCCGTAGTACTCTGTCTGTTCATGTCACCAGCTATTGTTAGTTTAGGTTTCCCTTGCCCAGTTTGGATCTCTGTAGATTTAGTTAGGAATAAATCAATCATTTAAGTTCACCCCACTGCCTGTGTTTGGGTCCTCTCCCGTTACACTACTATGCTTCTAGTGCTTGCTGGAGGGGAGCTGCTTAAATCAAGACATTTGTGTGGTGCCCAACAGTTTTTGCAGTTTAGTTCATCAATAATGCATGGTGACATCACCAATACATTCCCACTGGGCCCTCCACGCAGTGCAACAAAAGGTACTTTATGTCCAGGTTTCCAACCAAAAGTAAAAAGTAACTGCTATTTTTGGGTGCCAAAACACATAGGCTACCGTTTATCGGTGTATATATAAATGATATATATCCGATTTTCAGAGAGAACAGAAAAAAATACCGCACAGTGCACAACCACATCACACCGATTGGCTGGCGTTCACACAACACTTTCAGTCACATGACCAGCAGTCAAGTCAAGTGATGGAACCAACCTGTGATACTATTTTTTTTAATTTCACACGATTTAACCAGGTTCGTCCCATTGGGAATAAAATAAATGTCCATTACGAGAGAGACCCGACCAAGGAAGCACATGATAGTTTTAGACACATGAAAAAAAATATAAAACTCAAGACATCAAGACATCCAAGTCACAAGACAAGACAACAGCTAAAAGTGCAGCTCTCTGAGACGGAGAACTTCATCTTCACCCTCCCACAACCCCCCCCCCCCCCGCCCGTCTGGGGAAATAAAGCAACTCTCTCTCCTTACCAGTCGTGCTCTCCGGAGCCGCTCCTCCAGGCGCTCCTGGGCATCCCGATCTCGCTGCACTGCCTCCAGCCTGCTGATCAGGTCTGCGGCGAAGCGGCCTGGCTCCACATGGATGTCTTTTGGTATCCGGCTTGTGCGCTGTGTGGGACGCAAACCACATATTCGGGCTGGGCGATATGACTTTAACGTGGCAATCTGTAAGATTTACCTGTAAATAAATGTCTGTAAAGTCACTATCTATCGCTGAAGGAGTTAACACAATGGCGACTGAGCCTGTGGTCCACTGATGAAAGCATTTGCGGTATTTTTTGGATATTACAGACCGGGTGGCGAGCCGCCTTTCCCGCGCTAGATTTACAACGCAGCGCACAGTCAGTGACGCATTTCCCATCACCTAGTAGTGACCGGTCCCATGGGTGTCCGCCAGAAACAACTGCCAGCGGACTGAATGAAACCCTGCCCTCTGAACCGCGGGATGCCAACTCGGATGCCCAGTGAGCGGTTTGGCCAGGGGCCCCCGTGTTTGGAGAAGGATGACCCCCACCAACGATCCAACACATCCAAGAACCAAGGGTTTGAAGAATAGGTTCATTGGTATTTTTACTGTGAGTAAATAGCGATAAACATACAGAGAGCTGCACATTTTTTTGGTAAGATAAGATCAAACTTTATTAATCCCGGAAATTCTTGTGCCAGAGGTTGCTCAATAATAATTGTAAAGTGTATACGCCTAATAGAATAACAATACTTGTAAGATACATTTAGTAAAAGTTGTCAATGGGAATGAAAAGTGATATTGCACACGATATTGAGAAATTGCAAGGGTAAAATATGTAAATGTTAGCCTAATTCATTCAACACTGTTATAAATTAAGTTCTGTAGTGCTGCAGAACTGCGAAGTGCCCTGGCCTACACATTCTGTTTGGTACAGACTGTACCTAACAATTGTTTGGTACGGTCTGTACCAAAGGAATTGTTCCCACAAATGTCACATAATTTTTTCAGTGAAAATGAAAATGGTGATGCAAAAGCAATCCTTTCCGGCTCATCGTGAACCATAGTGCAATCGCAATATCCGTAAAAAAAATATGCCTTTTTAAAACTATATCGTTCAGTCCCCCTCACAACAACAGAAACCAGATCATCATCTTACATCTTAAGAAATATAAATGGAAAATCTTGTATCTGCCAATAATGGGCCTACGTAATAGCAACCAAACACAAGTTGTCTTCATCACATGAATTATCAAACCCATTGATCATCAAACTCATCAGATATGTATTGATCGGCGTGGGGGAAGAGCTGAGGGGTGATGCTCAGGGACGACCAGCTCTCTTGGATATGCGGTCGATTGCGGTACGCATCCTAATCGGATAGCAGAAGACGGGAGAGTTCACTCCCGGGCCTAATTAAAGCTACTGTTCACGTCCCGCGGGAGGAGGAAACGGAGGAGGGAAGAAGAAGAAGACGAAAAAGAAGAAGAAGAACAAGAAAGAACACTGAAAAAAACCAAAGAAAGTGACATTTTGAGCAGCTGCCACAGAGCCACCCCGAGCGACGCGGCAGAAGTCACGACGACTTCTTCCGAGCAGGTGTGTGCAGTGTGCCGGCCCGGGTGTGCACACACACACACACACACACACACACACACACACACACACACACACACACACACACACACACACACACACACACACACAGAGCTTAGCAGAGGCAACACACGGCTGCCTCTGACAGCCATCTCTTCCTCTTCCTCTTTCCCCTCTGGCAGCGGGGAGGAAGAGGAACAGCTATTCTTACATCCATCACAATCGCAACCCGCCGACATCGCTGCTCTTCTTGGCGGCAGAGCGGGGCTTACACGTCGGCACACATGCTTCTCGGCGACAGCGACGACGGCGTGGCGCAAAGAAAGCGAGACAGAGATGAAACCGATCCCCCCCCCCCCCCCCCGGAAATAAACTCACCGGAATGTGAGGTAAAGGGATGCGTCCGTTCGCTTTGGCGCTCTCCTGCATCTCTCGGCGATGCTGCTTGCGGTATCTGTAGGGTGGCGCCCCGTCTCTGGATTCGACAACAACAAACAAACAAACAAACAAACAAACAAGAAGACAATACATTTCCGTAAGATGCATGTACATTATTTATTTTATGGTTTTTTTTTATTATTTGGAAGGGACAAGTACAGAGACACATTGACAGTTGCAGAAGCAGTGATCGACGTACTGTACACGTGTTTATAGCCCAAGCTAATTTCCAACACCAGTCCATTGGTGGGCATTGATACTGTAGTTCAAGCGGTCATTAAGATTATCTGTTGCAGTTTAAAACTCAGTGAGTAAAATAATCAAAACCAAGAAAACAACCCTCCAAAATAACACCAACAAACATACAAACAGTTAAGAACTAAAATTGGCCTTCATATTCTAACTGCACCGAAGGCACAATTAGTTGAAGACATTTACATTCACCCTAAGAATATTTCCACTGTACAGCATTTTAAGTGCCGTTTTTGTGCAGACAGTACGTCTATTCAATCATTAGTTCGTAGCATCCCCATCGCCATGTTCTCTCTGCAATGTAAGATCTATTGGGGTTCAATCTATAATTGAGGCGCAGTTGACAATGGTATTTTGTACCATGAAAACAAGCGATAATAATAATGATAATAATCACCACAATCGGGCCAGTGAGTCTTCCCACTTAACACTTAGAGCATCTCCGCTGGAAGAGTCTGTTAGACTATAATAGCCCATAACTAGCAACAGAAGTCGAGGGCCTCCGTCGCTAATGTGCGCCGTGTTTCAAAGTGCGACACGGCGGCGGGTGAGGACACAGCGGAGGAGGAGGAGGAGGAGGAGGAGGAAGAACTTGCTTTAATGGCGCCCTGCACTCATTTTCCGCGACATGAATTCTCGCGTACCGCTGCGCAGGCTTCCTCTGAGGGCGGGAAGATAAAGATAAAACATGGCGGGAACACACACAATGGCGATGGACGCCGTTAACCTTTGTGTCCCGACGCCTGTGGGCGGCCCCCCGCATGTGTGTGCGTGCGTGTGTGTGTGTGTGCACTCACACACTGCTGTCAGTGAGGGAAACGGTATCGGCGTCGCTCGACATGCTCTGTTCCTCGCTGCCGACGGGGACCAAGGCGTAGCCGCCGCCACCGCCGCTGTTGTTGTTGACGTAGTACGGCGAGGCCGCCTCCGGCCAAGCGGCCATGTGTCTGCAGGAAACACAACAAACAAACAAACAAACGATAAACATGAGAGGCCAATCTAGCACCACCCCTCCGTGCTTTGCTTTCACACAGAGGGGTCGGATGTCCCGGTTCTTGTGATACGGCGAAGTCACTCTCCAAAGTTCGGACGTTTTTCAGAGGCTGCCCTCAAAACCGAGAGTTTTTCGAGAAATGTTCAAGAATGCCTTTACGAATTATCAGCAAGATGGTGGCGAACTAGAAGCACAAGCAACAAAAGCAAACCACTTCTTTGTTCAAAAAGATGTACATTTTTCTGGGCCATCCTGACAGATGTGATGGAATCACCTGAACCTACAAGCTTACAGACAAGACCATGGGCCTCTGTGTTGTGATCAGAATCAGAAACAGGTTTATTACCAACTAGTTTTCACAGACAAGGAATGTGCTTTTGTGAATTGGTGCATAACATTGAACATTAAACAGAAAGTAATGATATGGACATTCTACAAATATAAATAAAATAAAAATACAAATATAGATAAAAAAATAAGCAATTAAAAGATGCAATTAAAATTTAATGTTCATTAATGTACCACAATACCACCCCATGGGGGGTGGGAGATAGTGGAGTTAAACGTTAAGATAGCTTTGAAAGCACAAGCATCATTTTATCTTCAGCAAGTGAAAGACTTGCAGCACGTTTCCTTTCTGTTGGACAAATGTTGGAACGGCACGCAGAGGGGCAGTTGGTGCTTTGGATGTACAGAAGCATTGTGACCTCTTGTCCAAGCTCGGGGCAGGAGGGAGTGTGAGGACGGGTTCAATGATTTGGATAAACTTGAGCTCTGTGTGTGTGTGTGTGTGTGTGTGTGTGTGGCATTCATCGCCATGCCAAGCCTTCATGGAGGTAGAGAGACATCGGTACTGGGATCTCAGAGCAGATGGTTGAACTGTTCAGTGTCAGTCCTGTGGAGATGGAGGTCAGAAAACTCCCCAAATTAGGTTTTATTTATTTCCAGCGCCAGTGGTAGACACAGAAAACTAAAGTATATGAACATTTCCCAAGCAGCCCCTGACAGTATCACGCCTGATTTGGCTCTGCGTACCGTTGTCTAGCAACTTTTTTCTGTTGGAAGAATGTCATGGAATCTAAATTCAGAACAAGACTGACAGATTGAACATTGAAATAACTCTATAAGAGTTATAAGTCTCTTGTGGACAGTGTGCAGTGCCAGTCATCTCGCTAACTGGAGGAATGAGTGAATGCACTTCCTACACACACGTGAACTATAGAATATATACATCATATGTGAATGGAGATGATGTGAAAAATAGGTTTGAGAATGTGTGAGGTTGACGCATCGCAATTTGAAACATATGGATGCAGAACATAAGCCTTACATTTAGCATGCTATTGATGTGGATTTAACATATGTTTTATTAAAAAATGTGAACTTTCGATGTTGATGTATTTGACATTTCATACCAGCTTCATTCAGCTGGTTAAAATGCAGTGTTTTGATATGTTATGTGAATAAACAGAAGTATTAAACGGAAGTAATAAACGGAAGTATTAAAGCCTTGGCCTAAGACATGAGTGGCTGTCGCCCACGTTCGTAGCGCTCACCCCTGGGTTACAAGTCGAAGTCAAGTTTGAGTCGACTTAACTATTCTAATGTCAAAGACCTCCACTTGACCATTTCAAAAGCATTGTTGGAAATATGCAGCAGAAGATGTCCTCTGGCTGCAACCTCCGAACAGTGAGTCAGTGAGCCGCATGTCTTTTGACAATAAAACTCACTATCCCAAATACAATACTGGCATAGAGAGAGAAATACAAGAGTAGCACAGAGAAGGTCTCACTGTGAACTCACTGCTGGGCAAATTGGATTGACCTCCACTGAGTCAGCAGCTTTAGGCCAAACAGGACCAGTCTGGAGAGTAAAGACCACGAAAAATGCCCATTACTATGCCCATTACAACACACAACTAGTATCTCTCCAGAAAGCTAACGTTAAATAGATGGCCTGTTGGCCTATCCGATATATAGCCTATTTTGTTGCTTTTTACATACAATCTTGGATAAATAAATGCACTAATACTAATAAGTATGCCATCACCTCATCAAACATGATTCCGTCCGAAACACGGCAGCTATAAATTGATATAATATCAACAAAAGGACATGATGAGGAAATTAAGACTTTATATTTCTTTTACCATATGATTATCCCGAGTCATACTTGGGAGTTTTTTTTAACCCCCTGTGTATAGCCAAAGTAAACGGATGTGATTAATCTCAAAGAGGAGGTCTACTGCTTACGAGACACAGCTTGGCTACGGTTTATGTATAATTCCGCAGCAGTAGCATTAGCAGCAGTAGTAGCTGCAGCAGCAGGGCCAGGCAGGCAGCCGTGTAGCAGCGGCCGGTGCCAGAAGGTTATTCACTTAGCGCTATCGTCAGTCTCCCAGATAACTGGATTTAACGCACCAGAGCACCACCTGTGGTCCGGCACTTCACAGATATAGAAGATGCAGCACTTGAACCTTAAAGGCTCGAGATTGTTCTATTTTTATGGACCCATCCATAGTAAAAAAAAAAAAACCCACAAACACAACCGCATACCAGAGCTGGAATAGACTGATAGCAAATGGGGACTCAGGTCATTCGCGATAGAGGCCTCGCTTTCCAAACAAATCAATGGTTAATTTAGACTTAATGATGTCTATGCCCAGAGGTACCGATGCAGCAAATTCCAGAAGGACAATTAAAGTGGCAAAGAAATGCAGCCCGAGCTTCTTGTTACTAGGGCGTTGGTTACTCTTGCTCTCGCTCAATGGGACTTCTGTGATCAGATGCACCAAACTAGTAAATAAAACTGCAGAAATGGCGGCCCTGTGTCAGAGAAGACCTTATGAAGATGTACCAGATGACCATTGTTTTAAATGGTACGTACTAGTGGTAGAACCTGCACCAGACATGCATTGTTGTGTGCCAATACATCGAGCAGACGAGCACTCGATGCATTGTTTGCTAAAAGTGCAACCAAGTCTGTTTTCATCCGTCTTCGGTGCAAGATATTGGTAGTAGACATTGTAGGCATGGGGCGTGGCGTTTTCACTGATGTAGGGGGGGGGCAGTAGCTCAGGAGGTAAGAGCGGTTGTCTGGCAACAGGAAGGTTGCTGGTTCGATCCCCAAGCTCAGTGTCGAGGTGTCCCTGAGCAAGACACCACCTAACCCTAACCCGAACTGCTACTGACGGTTGACACCGCCGTCGGTGGGTGAATGTGAGGCAACTTTAAAGCGCTTTGGGTAAAAACGCGATATAAATGCAATCCGCTGCAGCGACGGTTTTATTTGGCTATACAAATAAAATGTACTTGACTTGACTGTGTGATAGAACTTTGACTTTTACTGTTGTTTGACACAAAGACGGGGACGGAATCGTGCAGAATAGCGGAAGGGGAGGAGAGAACTTCGACTGTCGGCCAATGGCAGCCAATGGCAGGCGAGTCAACATCCTGTCAGCCAGACTCGTCATCAGGACCCCAACCTGAACCTCTCGCCAGAGATGCTCAGATCCTCATAACAGCCAAGAGGTGTGAATCCCAAATGAATTATGAAATAAAACTCGCAACGCAATCTCTCACACACACACGCACACACACACACACACGCACACATATCTAACAGGCTTTTTTTTATCAGCAAGCAGGATATCCTATCTAGATCACAGCTGACAGAAATAGACTCGCTCGGTTCCTTTTGCAGTGGAAAACGTGAGATAAGGCAACGTTTGAATGACACACAACACGGCAAATCCAGATCATAAATTACAGGGGAGAAACGCAAACCATTTTTTTAATGGATAACAGCATCTCATATATGGTATTCATTTTTATTGGTGTTTTTTTTCATCGATTTCAGAATCTAGAGCCAATACGGCAGGGCCAGAAATTAACAGCGATCCTCGAGTTTAGCCCCGAACCAAAATGAGTACCTCGAAATAGGGATGAAATATCCCTGTAAAGTGTTAAAAGCGTTAAATTATACATTTTGCTCTGCATTTGCAAAGCAGGTCAGGATTCTTTTTTTCTTTGGAGCTACTAATATTAATATTGGTGTATCATGCAACATAGAAAATATTTGATCAAATTGCCATGGAAAACATACAAAAAGCCTTGAAAAAGAATTAAAAAAGGGCAACATTTCATTTTGTACATGGGTTACATTTCAATGAGAGAATCAATGAGAGAATCTAGAATCAGTACAATGTAAGGGGAAAAAATTATTGATTCAGGGCTTTGAACATCGGGAGAGGGTGGGGGAGAGGTTCCGTGAGGGGGTGAGGGGGGGTGAGGGAGGGGTGAGGGTGGTTCACCTGCACTCCTGGCTGTCCTGGAACGTCCCGCCGTCGGCCGCACACTGATGACTCAACGGCGGCGTCTCCGCGAGCAACCTCCGCGGCGTGGCCTGGGCACACTGTGGTGCCGCTGCCCCCGTGACCTCGCCGCTGTCCGGCCTCCCCCTGGCCGTCCACTCCTCGCCCTCGGTCAAGGTGGGCAGGTAGACCCCCGACGGGACCCCCGCGGCGGTGGCGGTGTTCCCCGAGATGGAGCTCTGATGAGTCGTTATGACGTTTTTCGGGCTCTCGCTGCCGCCCCCGCCCGTCCGCGCGTACTCCAGATAGACGCTGGACTTCAGGAAGAGCGGGTACGCGCTCTCCTCCATGGTGGTCTGGATCTCGGCCTGCGCCTGGTCGAACATGGCCGGGTCGATGCGCTGCCTCGCCACGCAGTCCCGGATGAAGCACTTGGATGGCGGGCGGATGCGCCGCGACACGATCCCGTCGCCGTCCAGCACGTACTTCCGGTAGATGGCCTTGGCCAGCTTCAGTTTCTTCTCCTCGTTGGCCACGCCTCCTCCGGCCCCGCCTCCTCCGCCCCCGGCAACGCCCCCACCGCCTGCGGTAGCGCTAGCCTCCAGCTTGCGGAAGCCACTGCAGGCGAACCAGAAGTCCAGCAGGTCGGCGCAGGCCTCCTGCTTGAGGAAGCGGGCGAACAGGTGGATGCCCTCCTGGTCGTCCAGCAGCGAGCACAGAGACTCCGCCCACTTGAGGTGGGGCGGCGTTGGCGAGGCGCTGCCCTCCGGCTCGTAGCCCAGGTCCAGGTCGGGGCGCCGCGGTGTCGCCACGGCGACGGGCAACTCTCCGGTCTTGAGGAAGGGGAGGAGGAGGGGTTGGTGGTGGTTGTTGCCGTGGTGCGGCGGTGCTAGGTGGCTCGATTCGGCGCACACCAGCTCACCTTCCTCCCCCGGGACCGGCGGTCTGGGGGCGTCCTCTGTGAAGCCACCGCCCCCCACCGCCACCAGGTCCACCCCCGTGTCGCGCGCGCCCCGCATAGCGACGGCCAACGGGGCGTCCATGCACCACGTCTCCATGGCGACCGCACCACCGGGCGACCAGATCCAGAGTTCGGCTTATGCCTCCGCAGCAAATATTCTCCTGCAGGGGAGAGAGAGGAGAACGAGGTTAGGGTTTGGCCCAAAACCATTAGAAATGTCTACACTAACAGTACAGGAGAGATAGCAGTATTATGCAGCCTACTTTCAAAGTCTAATTAATACAACTACCTATAAAAAGCTATGACACATGTATATTTGGTCATACATTTTATATTTTTTATCATTATGTATATTGCGTTAATGTATTATCTTATTATGTATATTGTGCCAATGTATGTATGTATGTATATATATATGTGTGTATATAGATGTATATTTTCATGTGTATATATATATATAGATATATATATATACATTTTTTATATATTTCTTTTATATATTTCTATTTTACCTTTTTTGCCTACTTTTTTGCATACTGTCGCCTGCCATGACTTTGACTCGAGAAGATGTACAGGTTTTGATTATGAATAGACCTATTATTGATAGTTAAGAAGAAAAGAAATTAACATTAAGAAAGTATTCGTCCATAGACACTTGGTTATGTTGATGTTGGCACATCCACAAAGTGCTGCTGCAGCTGCACTTGAACTTAGCAACGAACTATCAATCATCAATCATGCATTCACATGAATACACACACTTCAGTGTTGTATGGGCTGCATACCGTGATGACGCTGCATCAGAACAGTTCTATTAAAGACGCATACATAACAACAATTGTGAAACCACAAAGTATACATCGTTAAATATGCAATAGAGAGCAGTTACGATGATGTCTGACTTTTGATTCTCACTGGAGAACCTACAGTATATCACACTGTATAGCCTTAGACTACAGTTGCAACCCACCATGGACAGACAGGCCATACAGACTTTGCAATGCATCAGCTTTGTTTAAGTAGCACACAGGGATTAGGGTTTAATATATCATCTGTACACCATGCATTACACATTACACATCACAGGCTACAACTATGACTCATGCATTGTTAAACTATTGTCCATAATAGGGCACCGGGGGTGTACTCAGTCTACACCTGACTACACGTGACAATGCAATGACTCTATTCTCAACGGCAGGCAATTGAGCGTTTTCTAACAGTGCGATGATGATGATGATGATGATCATGATCATGATGATAATGATGATGGTGGTGATTATAAACCTGCCACCACCCCGGCTGGATGTGGATGATCGGCGACCGTGGTGGTGCTGGTGGTGGTGGTGGCTTTGTACCAGTCTACCACCACCACCAACACCAGCAGCTACACCCACCCCTCTTAATCCTCCTTCTTTGAAGCGCTTCCTCCTCCTCCTCCTCCTCCTCCCTCCTCCTCTCCTCACATCACATCACATCACATGCATATCTCGGCCTCCCTCTCCAAGCCAATAGAGAGAGTACTGTACAGTGCACCACCACCACCAGCAGCACCAGCAGCACCACCACCACCAACACCCGTGGCTGGGGGAGGGCCGCAGCCGGGGGGCCCGTCTGCTTCTCCTGCAGCCGCACGCACCGACACACCGACCACCGACCGACCCACCGACCGACAAGTGCAGCGCAACTTTGCGGGTCCCGACGTGTTGGTCAGCGGCACCCGCGTTTGTGCAGACAATACACAACGCACGGGGTTGGGGTGATGCACTAAGAGACGGAACGGCACCCGTGGGTGACGTCGAAACAGTTGCGAAATACAAAGACGCATAAAAAAAAAGGGGATTGATGTGCAGAAGCGAAGCGATGACACACACACACACAGATAGACACACAGACAGACGCACAAGCTCGGGGGCTACAGGGCGACCGTACGCTCTGAAAATAAATAATGATAATAATAATAATAATAATAATAATAATAAATAATGATTTAAAAAGTAATATACACTTCACCTGTGTGGATCTGCGTGCCGCCGTAACGCCGCGCATCTGGGATTCGAACGCGCAACCCCACGTCCCCGCGAGTACTGGTGTCATACGTGTGCGAAGAGGAACGGCAACAAGAGTTCTTTCCAAATAACAAAGACACAGTTCTCGTTCTCGCTCTCCGCTCGCCTCTCCATAGCTGTCTCTCTCTCTCCCTCTCTCTCTCTCCCCCTCTCCCTCTCTCTCTGACTGTCTCTCTCCCTCTCTCTCTAACTCTCTCTCCTGGAGCAGGGCAGCGGCCGCACAGAAACATGAGCCGCAGCGCCCCCCGCGGCCATACCGCGCATTACACGCCACCCTTTAAAACAAAAAAGAAAAAATAATGCGAAATAATTTGCAAAATTGTCACGGGAATCACCGATAAGATACCGACTGTGACTAACGAGGGTTAAACAACCAAACCAGACTCAAGAATACATTGATTAAACAACTGTTTTGATCCAGAGAAGAACCCGGATCGATCGTGTGTGCAACGTGTATTCAAAACCGATTACATCTGCGCTGGTATAAAGAAGACTTTCTCCGAAACGTGGGGTAAGTTAAATATTATACGTGTCATACGTTTCTTTCCAGTTGCGTATACATATTTTCCAACAAAGTACCTCCAAACAAATGAATCAAATATAGCAAAAAAAATAAATCACAAAATATAGCTGATGGTCGATCCACAACATGCAGATCTAACGAGTAGACGACATTTGCTAGTAAAGAACAAACTACACAATAATAATAATAATAATAATAATAATAATAATAATAATAATCACCTTGAGTCGACCTCTGAACTCCGGCCACGTGGCTCCTCCGCCGGCGCGTGCGTCCCCGCGTGCGTCCCATTGGCGGGTCTTTTAACGACAGCGCGAGACGTTGACGAGGAAAATGTCGCCGAAAAAACGGCTCTTTTCCTCTTTTTCTGTCCATTTGCTCCTGAAAAAGAAATGGTATGTGTTTCGTAAAGAGAGTTAACCCGACTAGTAAGTACATGTATTGTGAATCATGTGTTTATTATTGACAGGTACTTTATATCTAAGCTTATATAGAAACGAGAATCTCCTTTATCCGTCGCTAACAGTAAAATGTTAGCTATCTTGCCGTCAACCTATGAGAACTTGAAAATTGTTCCTCGCGACCTCGCAATTATGAACGCTTGAACCCTGTTCTATTCTAATCTTTATCTACCGCTAGCGATATATTGCTGCCTCTCCTTCGACAAATGTACTTGTAAATACATTTGTCTGCCAAATGCCCTAAATGTAAATGTAAATGTAAAAATGTAGTGTAGTAGCCCCATGCATCGGTTTGGTTCTTTGCCTCGACGCTGTGAATTAAAACTGTTTAACGCACACCTAATCCACACCTACTCGTTGTGTTAGTTGCACCACTTTATATGTATTGTATCTTCGTATGTATTATTAATGCAATAGGCTGCATTACAAAATAGAACACATGTAAAATAATAAAAATTACATTTACATTACATTTACGTCCAAAGTGACTTACAAAGAGTACATTTGTTGAAGGAGAGGCAGCAATATATCACTGTGGTACCTGAAGATAAGAATAGAGCTGTTTTCGAGCATTCCTATTTACGAGACGAATAGAACGAGTTTCATAAGTTGCCTGCATAAGTAGCTGGGCAGGCGTGCAATTCTAAGCATGCTACAACATCTGAGAACGAACAACAATGCTAAGTGCCATTAATAAATGTCAAGACGTACAAACACGCAAGTTAGTGCTAGGATTATCAGAGGAGGGTGGGAGGGTGGGGGGGAATTAGCTCAATATTTTCTTTCGTCCAAGCTCTGGGTTTATACTGTCATTACATTCCCATTGGTCCCTGACGTTAGGGAAAGACAAACTGTTAGCCCACCATGGGGGGGCTACAGGACCCCCGCATGAACGCTGAAGCGCACATTGTTGTTGTGATTACGTCAAAAGTTCATTTTTAGCAGCGAGGGGAAAGAAAGCATGCCCCCCCCCCCTACTGTCTGACTGACTGTACCGGTTCGGTATATGAATAAGAACCCCCTGCTGTGCGTCCTGACTGGTGGGTGGGCTCCTAATGGGCCTGCAGTGTCTGCTGGATGCAGACACAGGATGCAGGTGATAATGTACTACACACACTGACCACCGCTCACTCACAGCGTCCTGGCCGGGAAGTCAGACAGACCGGACTTAAAGCATTGTATTCCCCAACAGGGCCTCGATTATTAATTAAGGATGTTTCGTTGTCCTGCATGGGGACAGTAAAAATAGCACCCACCTGGGCCACAGAGATATGGTATCCGGGACAATTCTGGGACAGTACAGTCGAGAAACTTGCGTCATCATCACAAGCTAAGTCACGCGAGCACTATCCTCGAGAGACACGTGCGAAGGTGCAATGGCAGACCAGAGTGAGTCAATTCACTTCTTAAACTATAGTTATTATGTAGAAAGACTTTTTTTTTTTTTAAATCTGGGACAGTAGTTACTCAGGCTGGGACAGTTGAAAGTAGAATTTAGGAAAGGGGCGGGACACTGAGGAATTCTGTGGAATTTTGTCCACTTCTATTGTTTATTCTACTTCCTGTCTCCCCAGACAAGATGCAGGTTCTCAGATTTGAACCACGCCCCCCCAACAAAAAAACAAAAAAGACAGACAATGGGCCAAAATTGTGCTAAAAATGCTAATAACAATATGCAATATGTTGCTGTGAATTCAATATCTGTGGGTAATAGCGAGAAGAAAAAAAACCTAATGTTGGTTCATGGCTCAGATTATTTCACAGAGTTATGAAGACTGTTAAATAAAAGCCGGACAAGACATGTTGATTTTCATTTAGAGAACATATTTAGTGTCTTTGCTTTGCTCCTTTCCATCTTTTTTCCCAATGCCGTGTTCCACCTGTCACTGTGGGCTTAGGGCCACTTTGAAGGCCCTGGCCAGAACAGGCTTATCCTCGGTCACCACATTCTGATTAAGCAAATCCTATTAGTGAACAGAATACCCCCTTTTTCTTCCTCCGAATGTGAGACTAAAAATAAAACATAAAACAAAATTGCTCAAAAGCTCAGATGACATATAACATAAGATAGCTCTTATTTCCAAAAAATGACATTCAAAAATAACATCTTAAGAGTAAAATGTGCTGTTAGTTTCAATTCAGAGTTCGGTTTCACTTGCATGAATAAGAGACCCGTCAAAAAGACCCGTCAAAAAAACACATGCTTCAGTCCTACTGATGTCCTTTGTCCTGACTGACTATACAGCAAACTAGCCCAGGATTGGATTATTGCACAAAGGATTTAAGAGTTTACCGCAAAAACCGGTGCTCATTTAATAGCTATAGATATTTTTGAACGTATTATGTTGTCATAAGCATTTAATAAACACTGGGATACACAGGACAGGTCTTTTGTCTCTCGGTGCCTAGCTCTGAATGAACCATACCATAGAAAATGAGTCATCAATACACTCAGGTTTTAAAAAAAAAACATTTTTACATATATTTTATGGTGCTTATTAGCTTGACCCGGACTATTGAATCGTTCAAAAGTTTGGCTGTGGTTATTTTTACCCAAATGAGGAGGATACAACTCAAACATGCATGGGAGTGAAATTAAAACAGACAGTTTGACAACAAAAGGAACGCAGCGAGAACCAACCCTATCACTATCCCCCAGTTGTAATCACACACCGCAAATTACTTCCCGATTACTTGCTAACGTACCCAAAGTACCTCCTCATTCCAGATTTGTATTTATTTACCTTTGTGTGTGTGGGGGCTCTGTCCTGCCCTGGCGGTCTTTGTTGTGGTGATGCTGGTGGTAAGATACAGTGTTCCGACTGTACGTCTATGAATTGTGATTACGTATTCCCTTCGTAGCCTGCAGTATATGATCTGGCGCCATCTTTAATCACAAGCCCACCTATCAGCGATGCTTCCTCTAAGGTCCATCTGACTGTTTCGGTCCTGTCTCTTTATGCGTTCTGAGGAGGGGTGGATTAATGGGGGTCTGGTTTTTTCACAACCGATATTCAACTACCATATCGACAGGATCATGGGTCACTCAGCAGGGGGTGAGTGGGTGGGTAGGTGGGTAGGTGGTGAGGGGTGCAGATTGGCTGTGTTGTCCTGTTTCAAAGCACAGTTTTATCAGTCGAACATGTGCCTCTTTATTATTTCGCGGAAGATACAAAACATTTTATTTCAGACTTCAGGCCTGTGGTATAAACAGAATTAAGCTGTTTTCACATCTACCTCTGGTCATTATATTGGGATATGAAACACTTCACTTGATTAAGAATCTAATAGCATCACGATTGACAGACATTTCTAAAAAGATTTGTCTAAATACTGCAAAAATTCTAAACTTCATTATCCAATCCTCACACTGAATGCTTTGTTGATATTCAACCAGAGCCGGAATTATTATTTGTAGTATCTAAAATTGCCCCCAGCTCACATGCCTCTAAGATTCAAATATATATATAAATATTTGTATTTATTTATTTATTTTTAAATAAAGTTTCATCAGCTCACTTGAAGTTTGGAGATGAAACCCTGTCTTGTTTTGCCACTCACTTTCGCGGCACAATGACAAGAGTGGAGTCTCAAAATGGCTGATGCTCACCTGCTGTGTGAGTCTGGGGACCATACATCCCTGGTGCCCGCCAGCGCTGGATAGTGATCGATCCCACACTCGCCAACAGTTCCTCATCTCAGTCTTCTTCTTCTTCTTCTTCTTCTCTTGCTAATCCACTCCTGATTCTTCTCATGAATGAAAACATACATACTTTATATTTTACAGCTTCAGCCCTGCATCCTCATTGGAGGAGAGGGCGACCACATGGTCCCACGCAGAATCGTAGCTATGGTAACAGACCCAACAGAGATGGAAGGGAGGGGGGAGCAGGGGGGGGGGGGGGTCGTGGGTGTTATAGTTTTCATAATTCTATTTTTGTCTTTTTTTTTGGTACAAAATATGCGATATCACACCGCTTATGAAATTGTTTTTCTATGGTCAAGACCATTTAGAAATTTAAATATAGTCTCCTCAAAGTCATTTCACAAACCAAATGTGATGACCTATTGTTTTTATTACAACTCACGTATAACTGCACTGCACTGCGATATGATATGAATGGTGTGTGTGTGTGTGTGTGTGTGTGCGTGCGTGTGTGTGTGTGTGTGTGTGTGCGGGAGTCTCCACTCTCTAAACGGCGGAATGCCAAGAGAAGAGAAGATAATGGAATGAAAGGAGAATATGTGGAGGAGGAGGAGGAGGTGAGAGTTGATATTGCCTTTGTCATGCAACTTCATCAGCTGCTCACCCCTCAAACAGATTTCACAGCGGCTCGTCCAGCGGTGGCCGTGGGTCACAGCTAGCATCACCCCTCGGTACAATGACCCATTTTCTGCTCAGGCTATAATAACTATCACCCACAATGACTAATAGGTTTAGGAGTGCTGCTTCGGGTTTGTTTCAAATGTGATACACACAGCACTTTTTTTTCTCCAACATTTTATTTTTTAAATAAAAACACAGCCAAAATAGTTTGCTTTGCTTCCGAGACTCCTGGGGCGAGATATTGAGTAATTAGTAGTGTTGGGGGCGATCGGGAATATGCATGGGGGAGCACTTTGGAAATAAACAAATGGCAATTCAACTATAAAGCTTTTTGAAAACAATTTGAAACAACACAACACAACAACTGACATTACTGAAAGAATAATTGTTGAAATAATGCTAATTTAAATTATGGGAAACGACAGTGGTGAGTTGGGATATGAACTGGGATTTTGTCTGTATGTTATATAACATTTAAATGGAACAGCATATTGGATTATTCAAACTCATAGACTGCTAGATAGATAGATAGATTGATAGATAGATAGATAGATAGACAGATAGATATATTGTTTAGATAGACAGACAGACAGATAGATAGATATACTGTTTAGATACAGATAGATAGACAGACATACAGATCGATAGATAGACAGACAGATAGATAGATAGATAGGCAGACAGATGGATAGATAGACAGACCGACAAATAGACAGACAGACAGACAGATAGACAGACATACAGATAGATAGAGATAGATAGATAGATAGATAGATAGATAGATAGATAAATAAATAGTTTATTTGCTTGAGAATGCTTGCATGCAATAGGCTACATAGCTTTGTAAGATAAAATAAGATAAGATAGAACTTTATTGATCCCGAAGGAAATTCTAGAATAATGAAAATAATTTTACTAGAATAATAAAAAAAAATATTACTGTTTACAGTTGGCTACAACATGTGCATGAAAAAAGCTGGCTTGGCAGCCATACTGAAGGGCATTATACATACGTGCATTAATTAATGTCGTTGAATTCTCTCTGGGGTTAATCTCCTCGGTGCTCATGGTGACCCGTATGAATCCTGTGCATGAGAGCTATCTCCCAGGTAAAAGGGCTGTAATTATGTTTCTAATCAAAGGCAAAACCCCTTGAATCAAAAGCAAAAGCACACAGACACAAACTCCATTAGGCTCACACAGCTGCCCCACAAGCCCACACATAGCCTGATGTTTTTACCAAGTGTGAGGTGCATGCATGGTTCATGGTTTGGTTTGCTTGGCATTATTAACATTGGCATTATTAATAGTACTGAGCATTGTTTAGCATATTGTAGGTTCTTAGATGTTGGTGATGTGCTCAGAATCGCACGTCTGCTCTTATCCCAGCTATTTATGCGGGCAACTTGGCAATTATGAAACTCGTTCTATTAGCCTCGTAACTATGAATGCTCGAAACCTGCTCTATTCTTATCTTTATGTACCACAGTGATATATTGCTGTCTCCTTCAACAAATGTACTCTTTGTAAGTCGCTTTGGATAAAAGCTTCTGCCAAATGCCCTAAATGTAATGCAAATGTAAATGTTTATTTGACAGCATGTTACTCTATTTTGTAAAGGTTGTGATAAAAAGGTCCGTTCCAAAGAGAAACTTAGGCTAAAGTCCATCCAGAATGTGCATGCATTGTGCTTTGTTTGCTCTGTTTCTAAGCGTGTAAGCCTGTGCACACCTGGGCACCTTCCTTTGTTCTACCTCCTCATGCATGGGTGGTGAGCCAGGGTGAATTATGCACCACATCTGTGCCGCTTTGAGCACTGGAAACCGGCAGCCGCAATGGAAATCGATGGTATTCATTTTTAAAACAGCCACTGGGAAATTCATCTAAGCCACAGCCCCATCGGCATTTGATCTGTCTTGGATCTGAGAGATGCACAGTGGAGAAAAAAATAATGCTAAAATCTTTGGGAGGTTGTGGAGATAACCTGCAGAAATAATTGCGCGTCAACACCGCCCCCCAGTGGCCGGGCGGCGCGTCGTCGCACAGAAACGTGCTCCGCCGAATTCTGAAGCTACAACGCAGTCGAATCACTTGTATACAATAGTTTTTTTCTTTTTTGTATCTATTGTGTCTTAATAAATAGATTTAGATAGTCGTGTCCCACATTCGTTTGGTGTGTACACATGAACCCGAACGTAAGAAATGGATGGAGAGATGCGTATTTGGAGAGGAATATTAAACTCGGGGTCAACGATCTGGAGATAACTATTGGATAATCCACCAGGTAATGCACGTATACGACTGATCTGTGTGGTGTGTAATGGACAAAGCAGACGTGGTTAGCGCAGGCGCGGTGGCCAAGTGGTAAGGCGTCGGTCTCGTAAACCGAAGATCGCGGGTTCGAACCCCGTCCGTGCCTTTTGCGTTTTGAACAACAGCGTTCGACTTCCGCTTCATGGCGAAATACTTTGACAAACGTACATACCATGTAGGCCGGAAGTCAAGACGTTTACACAATCCCCCACAAACACACAAAAGACACACACGTGACCCCCCTCAGGGAATTAATCAATTAGTTAATTGACTGTGACGTCACGAGAGCTGATCTCTGTAATGCACCGATTTTGTGCATAATAGTCCCATGATTCCCCCACATATGTGTGTCATAACCAGACAAAACCTGTTATGTCATAATTCAATTTTTAAGTTAGCATTCTGTCAGCACTAACTATATTCTAACTCTGACAATGGACAATGCCATTCTGTTGTTGATTTTTTGTTGCATATTGTAAGAGGAGATGTTTCTCTCCTCTGCTAAAATGAGTCTGTCTCATCAACAGTTATCGTTATACAATACTCGTCATGTTATCTGTGGTGCGTCTGTAGTCCATCCTGCAGCCCTTTGAGACTGTAACTGTGATTAAGGGCTATACGAATACAATTGCCTTGACTTGACAACGCACATACCTGCCCGTAAAGCACATGCCTCTCAAGTCTGTCGCTTTGAATAAATGTGTAGGACTATCGATGAATCACAGCAAGTCAATAATTACAGAGTGAAAGTTTCCGTACTTCCATACCGCTCTCTCTCTCTCCTCTCTTGGCTCCTTCTGAATGGGAAACATAACTTCATGAAGGTTTGAACAAATGGCCAAGTGTGTCCATGGGCGGCTGATATTTATAGTCCAGAGTGCCATTTAAGGTCAGTTCTGAGAGTGGGGGGGGCGTGTCTAAACACACACCAGGCAGGAAAACAAATCGTATAAATTCAACAGCCAACCAATCATTCTGCTGGAATAACCAGTGTGGTTGGTGTGCTTAATGCATGCCAATTGCACACTGCCCCCAAGCATCACCTCCCTAACCCACTGACCTCAACCAGGGTTCAGGGTCCCATCCATGATTGGATCCCTTATAGCACTTGCTTGTGTGTTCGTACACCCCACTTGTTCTTTTCACCTAGCAATTATGAAGTGCTTGAAACTTGTTCTATTCAAATTTTACTGTGCCGTCAGTGATACAGGATGTTTTTGCTTCACTCTCTTTGGACAAATGTACTTATTGCAAGTCGCTTTTGGACAAAGGCATCCGCCAAATGTCCTAAATGCCCTCACGAGGCAAAAAAAAGGACTTTGAGTCTAAACTACAAAGGAGCCGAGAAGCAACACTGACGTGGAAGTACAACAAACAACTATCTGGTGATGAGTGGATGGAAAGCCCGTGTTCTTTACACTGGTAGGCGATGAATCGATGAACCGCAGGTGTTGTGAGAGGCAGAGCAGGTGAGCGGGGTGGAGGAGGAGCCAGGGAGGAGGAGCCACGCCCCCCAACACATACACACACACACACACACACACACACACACACACACACGGGTAGAGGAATTGCTAGGAGGTAGAACTGGAGGGCATGACACTCTGCCCGTATGTAAAGACTTGAAATGCCAGCGAGACAAGTTATGATGAAAACAAGCAAGCAAGCTGTCAGATTTCCAGATTAGAATGGAAGTCTCGGTTGCCAAATTGAGTCAGAAACTATTGTTGACTGTGCGTTGTGATGCTATTTCAGCATGAATTCTACTGCATTTATATGATATATAATGACTGCATTCTAAGGCAAACCGTTTAGTGTTTAAAACCACTAGCGCTTAGCCACTTAGACCACGCATCACATACAGTGACTACAACCATATCATTTACACATGCCAGCCGTCCTCCTGTTGATAAACTGTAAAACCAAACGCACACACAGGCACGTACATGCACATACACACACACACACATACACACACACGCACATACACCCACACACACACACGCACACACACACACGCACATATATACACACATGCACCCACATGTGCACGCGCACACACACACACACACACATGAGCGCACATGCACACACACACACACACACTCAAGGGTGGACTGTGGATAAATGGATCCTTAGAAAGCAGACACAGAGCACATGGAATTAGAAAGTGTGTGTTTATTGTCAGTCAGTAAATATTACATGTTGGCTCTTTGGAGCCGCACAAAAAGTCTGGCCAAACGGCGTTCTTGTTGTTGTATTTTGCCTTCCTTAAGCATTTTGCTGCATCCCGATCACACATGCACATTTTCTCCTCACATTTGTCCTCCAGGTCATCTGGAACAGAGAAGTGACCGGCAGCTAGATTAGCATTACATGTAAGAAGAACCTGGGCCAGCACCAGCATCAGCACCACCACCAGCACCAGCACCACCTCCACCAGCACCACCACGTCCACCACCACCTCCTTTAGTGAATCCAACACTCAGTCACTCATCCTCTCATAAGGCGGCAACAAAATTACGGCACTTTTCTCTGTCCTTTGCGTAAAGACCTGTGCTTGTTTTTGTCATTCTTGTTGCAGTTTCAGTAACAAGGTTTTAATTTTTTGAAAGGATGGTGTAGTTGATCCCATGCCCGACCCCCTAACCCCCAAACCCGGAGGACCAGGGGATCACTCTTAGTCTGGCCCCTACCACCCTTGAACCTGTTGGGCATTGGAGTGACCCTACCAGGAGTACTAAACTCCAGCCGGACATAGCTCTAGGGGTATATGATGATCCCGACGAGGCAGGCAGGGCGGAAAAACCTACGTGGGAGCGGAGTTGTCTTCACGTTATTTGGTGTGTGCGTGTGAAAGTGTGTCACGCGTATTCCCGTTTTCCACGGCGGAAGCCTCTTCTTCGCTTGAATACATCTGCACGTTTTCCTGTAAAGGTTTGTTTTATGTGTGTGTGCGTGTGTGAATACATACGTACATGACGAGGTTTGACTCACGCGACACGAAGGAACCGACATAGAGTTGTGATGAGCGCTCTCCATTCATCGGTGCGGATTCACCGTCTGCACGCAAACCGCTTCCTCGCCGAAATATGAACCACTCATCGGTCAAGTCCCTGCCACTCATGCCTCTGAGTATAGGTAGCAAACTATCCCTTTCGCAGGCAGTGTTTTCCGTGCCTTTAATTAAGGCTGTGATTGCTATTTTACCACGGGTTGAGACCTCTGACTGTGTGTGTATAGGCCAGGCCCTGGTAATGTGCCCTCTATTCTGCATCGAGTGTGTTTTGCAGCTTCTACACCACCCATCAATTTGTATTAATGACACGGGTGTACTCATATCACGCCTAAATAAAAAAAAAAAAAGAATATTAAATGAATATTCATACAAAATATGACATACCACACTCTGCTGTCTTGCCCTCGCACGTCCAGTGGTACTGCTTCGTCTTTGTGTAACACCCCATCGTTTCTGCGTCTCCATAGCAACAGTCGTGCTTATGACAACACCTATGAGACAAGCAAACAAAAATATCACGTGTATATATCGGCCAATAATAACAACATAAGAATAACAACAATAGAATAATAGATGTACCGAATAATAAGCCGAAAAGAAAAAAAAATGTGAAAAATATAGGTCATATATTTAGTAAACAAAACAAGTTGGCAGCAGAGGAACGTGGTCATCGTAAATGTATACGGAACAAATTATATAGCACAGATAACGAGGCAAAAATCATAACACCGGCTTATCCCCCCCCCGGAGGTTTCAGTAGTAAAACCTCACTGAGTCCTATTTTAGGCTCGGGGCGAGCAACCCCCGCGTTAACAGGACGTTAAATGCAGTTGAGCGTTTAGCGAGGAAGGTTAGCGGTGTCGGTGCCTGCGGTGGGAGACCAGAGGAAAGGAAGGAGACAGCAATTAAGAGTTGGGTGTGGAATGCGTTGCCTATTTTAGAGCGCACTGTGGGCCCGTTTTTAAAAGGAAGGTATGGAGGCATGTTCCCGGGGGGCGGGGGGGGGGGGGGCGGGGCCTTCTTCTCGTCCTCTCTGTTGTTAGGAAACCGCACACGGTGTTGTTTTCATTAAGAAACGGGCAATCTGTAGGGAAATGCGAAGGTTTTGCGGCTGCATCGTCGAGGGGAAAATATGTTTGGAGAAACGCGAGTGTGACACGAGTCGGTCCACATTGGCATACACGGCACGCACCTCACGCATGCATGCTTGTACAGTATTGCGTGATGAGGTGCACGCATGTATGCCCTCATGCGTGCACGATGTGGGTGGAGGCTACAGCTTCATCGCACACCCTCGCCGAATGAAAACAAACCAAGGGCACCTCCCTCATCGGGGGGCAGGCGGAGTTCGTCGTCAACAACAGAACGAATGTTTGCAGGAAGTTCCCCAACTTCCACGTGATGCCGAGTCCCATTAAACTTGAGACTTAATTATGAAAAAGACGGCAAAATCTTACGATACCGTCGGCGAAACATTGTTGTTTAGTTGTATATTTATTTGCTTTGGACAAAAGCATATAGCTAAGGGTTAAGAGCGGGTCTGGCAACAGGAAGGTCGCTGGTTCGATCCCCGGGCTCCTCCTAGCTAAGTGTTGAGGTGTCCCTGAGCACCACCTGCTCCTGACGTGTTGGTTGTTGATGCCGCTGCCGTCGGTGTATGAATGGGTGAGTGTGAGCCAACTGTAAAGTGCTATTTATTTGCCATGCCATTTACCATCAAGCCAGTGGCGTGACCGTGGTAACGCCCGTGTGTCTAGTGTCCAGTGTTCCCGCCTCACCAGTCGGTCCCGTCCCGGGGCCAGCCGTGACCCCCGAGTCCGCAGTAGCACCCGTACATAATGTAGGCCAGTGGGAAGCGGCCCGTGGAGCACTGGATGGCCCCCGCCAGCTCCAGGAGCCCCCGCTTTGACCGCACGCCTCGGCCATGCTGCCCCCCGGAGGCCGCCGCGCCCACTGCAGCCACAACACACACACAAAACAAACACACTGTATAAGCTCAACTCTGTGTGTGTGTCCCTTCTCCCTCCCTATGCAAACTGAAAAATATAATATTAATATTATACAAGCGTGGCCTTTAAAACATAATGCACTAGAAAGTCTGAAATGTGTGTGTGTGTGTGTGTGTACTCTGTGGGCTAATGTAACTCAAATTGTATGAACAGAATAGAAATGACATTAAATGAGAATATAATTAACATGAGTCATTTTGAGCAGCATTGTTGTTTAATTTCATAGAGCTTTGATATGGAAGTGAATAGAGCAGTGTAACCGGTTCCCCTGGTGTGTCGTGAACACATGCCTACACGTGAAGGTAAATATCTTGTTATAATTCAGACCTATGTTCCCTGGTACTATTTACATTGCGTGCACCGTGCCAATGAAAAGGGGAACCTGTCCCAGCCATAGGGAACTGGGCAGGATGCTTACCTGAAGGCATACTAATATCTTAACAAGCTGCCACTGTATACAATTGTAAAGTAATAGCAAGTCAATTAGGCCTTCTGACCAGGGCTTACTGGTTGTCCCTCGCTCTAGGCTCAAAGCAAAAGGCGATTGAGCCTCTGAACCTTCTTCCACTGGACTTAAGATCTGCGGTCTCAGTGGGCACTTTTAAAAAGCAGCTGAAGACTCATCTGTTCTGGCTGGCCTTTGGCTCACCTCTTGTGTCTGTAAGAGACTGTTGTCTCTTGTATTTCTGTGTGTTTTTTATGTCCTCTGTTTTTATGTTTTATTGTTTCTGACTATGTGATGGTCTTATTTTACTCCTGTGCAGCACTTTGTGACTTTGTCTGTGAAAGGTCCTGTATAAATACACTTTAACTTACTTACTGACTTATTTACTGTGATTCGAGTGGTGTGGTTTGTCTGCTTCATTCAGTGGAGTGTCCACATGATGGAAGCGATGACTTACCAGACAAGAATCCAAAAAGCAGGATCCAGTAAAAACAGCCCATGATGTATCCGTGTCCTGTGCAGCAGGTCCTTCCTCTCGAGAGGGAAGCCTGTCAGTCCACTCTCTGTTTCCAGACACTGACTGGACTAATCTGTTCAGCATCAGTCTATTGGGCAAAACTACACCGCTGCCTAATCCAGTGTGTCTGCTAGAGTAGGATACGCCTCCATCTCCACCTCTAGGGGTGGAGGTGGTCACTAGATCAACAACATGAGAGCAGTTCCTCCCTGCCTCTCTCCCTCCCTCCCTTCCTCCCGCTCTCTCTCTCTCCCTCCCTCTCTCGCTGTCGCTGTTGCTGTCTGTCTCTCTCTCTCTCTCTCTCTCTCTCTCTCTCTCTCTCTCCTCAAACAGCAGTGATGGAAATAATTTGGAGACAGAGAGGCAGTTTGGTCCTTCCCCTCGGAAATAAATCATCTTGGGTATTTTGATCTTGATGTGGGAGATCCCACAGAACAATTTTTTTATTTTGTGGGGCACTTAAAAACAACAACAACAACACAACACAATGTTGGAAATAAGATAAGATAAGAGATAAGATAGAGCTTTATTGACCCCGATGGAAATTCTTGTGCCGGGTTGTATAGCAATAGAATAAAACAATAGAGAAATAAAGAGTAGAATAATACAAATAAAATAACAGATTTACAAATGTACAATAAGTCTAAGTCCTAGGAGAAGTATACAAATATAGGTAAGATAATATATTCAGTCAGCAAAAACAATTTGGCAATAATTGAAGTGTAATAAAAGGGTAATGATAATAATGGTAAGAGGAAGTATTGCACATGACATGAAGAATATTGCACACGATGATGAGAGGAGATGAGAGGTAATATTGCAAGGATAATATTGAGAAGAAGTATTGCACATGACATTAAGAATATTGCACACGATGATGAGAGGAGATGAGAGGTAATATTGCAAGGATAATATTGAGAACAAGTATTGCACATGACATTAAGAATATTGCACATGATGATGAGAGGAGATGAGAGGTAATATTGCAAGGATAATATTGAGAAGAAGTATTGCACATGACATTAAGAATATTGCACATGATGATGAGAGGAGATGAGGTAATATTGCAAGAATAATATTGAGAAGAAGTATTGCACATGACATTAAGAATATTGCACATGATGATGAGAGGAGATGAGGTAATATTGCAAGGATAATATTGAGAACAAGTATTGCACATGACATTAAGAATATTGCACATGATGATGAGAGGAGATGAGAGGTAATATTGCCAAGAATAATATTGAGAAGAAGTACTGCACATGACATTAAGAATATTGCACATGATGATGAGAGGAGATGAGAGGTAATATTGCAAGGATAATATTGAGAAGAAGTATTGCACATGACATTAAGAATATTGCACACGATGATGAGAGGAGATGAGAGGTAATATTGCAAGGATAATATCGAGAACAAAGTATTGCACATGACATTAACGAATAATTGCACACGGATGATTGAGAGGAGATTGAGGTATATATTGCAAGGATAATATCGAGAACAAGTATTGCACATGACATTAAGAATATTGCACACGATGATGAGAGGAGATGAGAGGTAATATTGCAAGGATAATATCGAGAAGAAGTATTGCACATGACATTAAGAATATTGCACACGATGATGAGAGGAGATGAGAGGTAATATTGCAAGGATAATATCGAGAAGAAGTATTGCACATGACATTAAGAATATTGCACATGATGATGAGAGGAGATGAGAGGTAATATTGCCAGGCTAATATTGAGAAGAAGTATTGCACATGACATTAAGAATATTGCACATGATGATGAGAGGAGATGAGAGGTAATATTGCAAGAATAATATCGATTGCAAGGTAGTGCAAAGTAGGTAAAGCAAAGTAAAGCAATGCAAAATAAAATAGTCGAGGCCAGTAAAGTAGACCACCTCACCTTATGTATATAAATAAATGTTATAGTTTACCTACTTGGCGAATAAAGCGATTCTGATTCTGATTCTGATTCTGCCTGCACGCCTGCACGCCTGCAGCTCGGCCGGTGGGCGGCGCTGTGACGCGCAGCACCGCTCCGCGTCACCACGTATCCCTCCCCGGGAAGAAGTAGTAAAGCGCGGCCTTTAGCAACCGCTAAACCCGGTGTAAAGTTGTTGTTGTTGGTGTTGTAGTTGTCGTAGTCGTCGCCGCCGTTGTTGTCACTAAAACTAAAACGCGTGTGATTATCAACAGCTCGCCGGGGGGCCGCTGGGCTGTTGCGTTGCCGCGCACGTATTCATGTGAGTATAAACGAGGCGGTTGTTGAAGCTGTAGCGCGGCGCTCAGACTCAGACTCAGACTCAGCCGCTGTGTGGTCGACTAACTTAGTGTAGTATTATTAGTATTAGTATTATTGTTATTATTACTACTACTTGACACTAATACCCTTTAAAACATTCATATATATGTATAGATGGTGGTAATACATAGTCAATACAGTCGTATTAACCCCCCCCCAAAAAAAAAGAATCAGACCCAGTTAAAGTGTGTTCTTAACGTCATATTAACCGTAATCGGTGAGTCACACTTGTTAGTCAACTGGTCCATTATAATAATAATTATAATTATTATTATTAGATGTGTTTCTGTTGGCTTTTCGGTTGCCCCTACTGTTAACACGTGTCTTTCCCTTTAATTTGAAGGTATTTTATCACAATTATTATTGTTATTGTTATTATGATTATTTGAAGGACAACTAGGATCAAACAATGGAAGCATGGTAGTAGATAGATGTACAATAGATGGATATATAATAATATAATAATAGGTGTATAAATGTTGTCTGAGGTCCCAGAAGGACTGGTAGGATCCTCATACCGATGACGTCATTGAATGAGGAAGTGGATGCCTTCATAAAGGAGATTCAAATGCACTGCTTTAGTGTCAACCTTTTGGACACTTTTAAATGTAGGCCTACTGTATGATTAGAGTGATTATGATGTGTATTGTTTGTGTGTGTGTGTGTGTGGTATTACTTTATTCATATTTAAGTCACTTTTTCTTTTGTTAAGTCACTACTTTTACCCATTTTTTTAAATAGAATGTCATGAATAATATGTGGTAAATTCCTATGTTTTACAGGACACCATGTCTGGCGTCTGTCAAGACCGAATGAGTCGATGGCAGGACATTCAAAAAGGCTTACAGTTCATCCAGTAAGTTTAATCACCCGACGAGTAGTTTTTGTTTTGTTTTTTTTGTTTTTTATGGAGACATAAAGACATTGTTGGGCATACATGCTGGATTATTCAAGATTCAAGAACTTTATTTGTCACATCCTGTACATATATACAGGATATGAAGTGAAATGAAAAGTGTCGATGCTCAGCAGAATGTGCAAAGGAATACTAAAGATAACTTGAAGCATGAAGTATTTTTAGGATTATTTAGCTATATATATATATATATATATATATATAGACCCATACAGACAGATTATTTGTAAATCTTTTTCAAGGTCTGACATTTTTAACCAACTGCTTTGCGTCATTATTACGACACAGTGCACACACACCATGCAAATGAGTCAGATGCACTAACTTTGCATCCGTATCTGTTTCAGATCGACACTTCCATATCCTGGGACACAAGACCAGTATGAGGTATGGCGATGAGTTGTTTATAAAGTTTCTAATTTTATTCATGAACCTATTCATTTGGCCAGGTTTTGTCTCTGTCTGTATAAAGCACCCCTTTATTAAATAGTCAAAGTGTTGACTATTGACACATGTACATCACAACACAGGGCCACAGTGACATTCGTGGAAGAGAGAGATTAGCAAATATATATATTGTTGAATCCAGAAGTATTGATACATACTATAAATAAACAGATGACCAGAGTGCATTTAAAACATGCAAAAACTGTTTGAAATGGCAGTACGGTGCAACACAAGGGACATATTTGGGCACATCACCAATAATCTGCCAGTATGTGTGTTGTTTTCGATGCAGCCCACTACATTTTAAGAAGTTCAGAAAAATAACGTTTTGGTTTTTCACCAACCTGTGTTTTCCTGTGCTCCTCCAGGTGTTTATTAAGGATCTAGTCTTGAACCTCTTTTGTGAAGGGAACGATGTATTTAAAGAAGGAGATTGGACAAAGTCCATCGAGATGTACACCGAGGCCTTGAGTATAGCGGAGTACGCCGACTCGGAAGAAAT
Organism: Coryphaenoides rupestris; assembly: GCA_002895965.2. Taxonomy (NCBI): domain Eukaryota; kingdom Metazoa; phylum Chordata; class Actinopteri; order Gadiformes; family Macrouridae; genus Coryphaenoides; species Coryphaenoides rupestris. Next base: position 41,124 of record PIJE02001587.1, on the reverse strand, counting down.
CGCTGTTCCAATGGGACTGTTGGAAAACCTGTATGTGAACCGCGCAGCGTCCTACTTGAATATCGTGCCGGTAAGTACAGTTTGGTTTTATACCCGGTACCATCTATCCTGCCTGTACCATACCTTTTATAGAAAACCCTGACCTGGTATAAAAAAATGGTAAATGGATTGCATTTCTATATCACTTTTATCCAAAACACTTTACAGTATTGCCTCACATTCACCCATTCATACACCGACGGTGGTGCCGACCATGCAAGGTAACAACCAACACGTCAGGAGCAGTTAGGGTTAGGTGGCGTCTTGCTCAGGGACACCTCGACACAGCTATAGGCGAACCAGCAACCTTCCTGTTGACAACCGCTCTTACATCTTGAGCTACTGCCGCCCCCACCCACTATACCATCCACGCCTACTTAACATAATGATGATAATCATAATTATATAGTTTTTTTGTCACCACCCTCTTCTGTGAATAGACCTTCAGACCAACGCTAATTCAAATGAACAACTTTTTACAATAAAAGCTTATCAGCCATGATTTCTTGTTTGACTGCAATCTTATCCGGCTTGCGGTGTGAATTGCCACACGGTATCAGAGATATTATCCACAACCATGCTAATAACCAAGTCCTCCTGGCAGCAGAATTGATTCACTTTTGGTTGTTCTTTGAAAAATAAAGGACTGGTTTTCTGTTTGGGGCCAACTTTCGACTCTCTGACTTCTGTGGCACTGGAATACTTTTCTTCTCAAGGCATGGCTTGAGAAGAAAAGTGGCTTGCATTTCGTCTGCGCTGGGCTGCCCACAGACTTGTCCTTTTTAAATTTAACTTTGCTGTCTTCAGGCCTTTATCGCAAGCAAGATGCAAATGATATGATATGGAGGAAATGCGTACTTAACGATATTGGCGGAGGCGGCTTTGACAAACAAGGCAACTGCGTCAGAACCAAACGAGAGGATTTTATCTTGTAGCTTACATTTGGTTTTATGGCTTGTGTGTTTGACTCCCTGAACTTTGTTTGGTGGTTGTCTCCTAGCGTGAATTATCAAGTGTTGTTTGTCTAGTAAAAGTAGGTGTTGAAGGTGCAAATCAAATCACGTTTGCGCTTGTGGCCTGTGCACCTCATGCTTGTGCTTGCTTGGAGTCGCCAGTTAGTTCCCTCACCGTTCGATTAAAAATAGACCAGTGTGAAATAACTGGATCGCTTTAGGTGACATAACCGGAGTCCTCTGTCATCAATCAAGTCTGATTATTTGACATGGGAGGGAAGTTTACCACAGTTTGTATGTTTTGCAGTTTCTTTTCATATACTAGGAAGCTCTCGCTCTACAGGTAATTCCTTCCTATTCCTTCTATTTTGACAATTGGCTCTATTGTCCAAATCTATTGCACTAATTTGGTGAATAATACATTTAAGAAGAGCTGTCTGGCAACAGGAAGGTTGCTGGTTCGATCCCCGGGCTCCGCCTCCTAGCTAAGTGTCGAGGTGTCCCTGAGCAAGACGCCACCTAACCCTAACTCCTCCTGACGTGTTGGTTGCTACCTTGCATGGTTGACACCGCCGTCGGTCTATGAATGGGTGAATGTGATGTAATACTGCAAAGTGCTTTTGAATAAAAGCGCGATATATAAATGCAATCCATTTAATCCACCAGTTAAAGAAAATAATTCAGCCAAAGTGTGACCATGGTGATTAACAGGTGACGGTGAGTGAGTGACACACTACTGTCTCCCCCCCCCCCCCCCAGGGACTGTATGATCAGGCGCTAAAAGACTGTGAGAAGGTGCTGGCGCTGAACGAGGGCAACTACAAGGCGCACTACAGGAAAGCCAAGTCGCTGCGGGAGTTGGGCCGTCACGGCGAGGCCTATGACGCCATGGCCAAGTGTTCGCTCGTGGTGCCTCAGGTGGGCCTCCTGGTCTTGCACACTTTTACATTGACATTGACATTATTATCATTATTATTATTATTATTATTATTAATAATAATTAATGATTATTATGGTGTTATGTTTCTTAGGATCCCAGTGTCATACAACTGACTCAGGAGCTCGCCAAAGCACTGGGCCTGAAAATAAGGAAAGCCTACGTAAGGAATAAGGTAGGTTGGCTCCAACAACGCATTCCTCACGACAACCGGTCCGAGGAATTACACAGGACCCATTCAAAAGATGACATGGCCGCCGAGTTGAGCCGTGTTGTGAGGGGGAAGGACAGTGTAGCAGTGCAGTGGCTATGGTGGTCGAATCCCAGCAGAAAGATACTGGGTTCGAGTCCCCAATGTCCACAACACATAGGGGGCGTGCTGGGTTGTGCAACAACACCCTGCGTGCCCTTTTTAAAATGGTGAATACTAATTCAAATCTACGGCTCTCGTTACAATCTTGTCCGATGACGCATTATAAACCTTGTGCTCTCTCTCGCTGTCTCTCTGTCTCTCTCTCTCTCTTTCTCTTTCTCTTTCTCTTTCTTTCTTTCTCCACCCCCAGCCTGCCTTGAATGTCCATCCTGGAGCCAGCTATCCAGAAGCATCATGTGACAATGTAAGATCACGGCGATTCATTTTCTTAGTTTCTTTATAAATGCAATCCATTTACCGTTCATTCTTTTCTCCGTTCAGTATACCCATTGCCCCTCGTCGGTGGAAGATATAGACTCAGGTGAGAACTGCACACACCTGATCATCCGGTCTGTGTTAAACATAACAAAATGTCAACGCTCAGATCGTTCCCTTGTGTGTTTGATTATTTTGCCTCGTAGAAGTGCCTCACTACGGTGTCAATCAAATCCCCATGCCTGTGCAAGTGCCCCTGGCGACAGTGGCCCCGCCCCTCAACGATCACATGCTGGACGACGCCCACTCCAGCAGCAGTAGCTCCTCCCCCATGCCCATGCCCGTGGCCGAGGCCCCCGGCTTCCACCACCACCAACACCACAGCCACCCCCACCCCCACCACCTGCTCCCCGCCCCGCTGGCGCTCCGCCCCTCCCCCTCGCCGGTGACGGTGGCGGGGGCCACGCCGGCCGCCTGCACCCAGCCGCTGGTCAACGGCTCCGGCCCCCGCGACTCGCACCCGCTGCTGGACTCCAGCCAGGAGTCCTGCGACGGGGAGATCATCGGAGACGACCTGGACGACCTGCTGGACCAGGCGGGCCCCGCCGACTGTCCCCTGGTCAGTGTGTGGCGTGTGCATTGTGTGTGTGTGTGTGTGTGTGTGTGTGTGTGTGTGTGTGTGTGTGTGTGTGTGTGTGTGTGTGTGTGTGTGTGTGTGTGTGTGTGTGTGTGTGTGTGTGTGTGTGTGTGTGTGTGTGTGTGTGTGTGTGTGTGTGTGGAGATTGTGTAAATCAGACCGCTGCATCAGAGATTACATCAGAGATATACACTGTGTGCATTATGTAGGGGTATGGGGAGACAGGGCTGCTGAGCCTGAAGTTGCATCAGGGGCAGGGACAACTGATTTATTATGAATAGCTTGCTAAAGGTTTGCCTGCATTGATTAAATGTCGACTAAAAGAAGAGCGAAATGTAAATACTCAAGCAGCACCCACATATTTGAGACAAGCGCAGTAAGACAAAAAAGTAACCAACACAATAGTCCAGCCATACCATTGAAAATGACAGTAATATGTAGCCTAGGTTATGTCAAAAAAAACGGACTTACATGCATGCATGTTAGTTTCGCTAATGGCGCCGTGTACTTGAACCAACTCAACTTTTATTCAAAATAAATATTATATCAGACTCCAAAAGTGACCTGGGCCGCGGCCCCCCTGGTGTCCATATTTGTCAGGGGCGAGATTCAAAAAGGTAAAAAAAAAAGTCCCTTTGATAAATGTGACACGTGTTGGTAATTTGGGGACGAAGGTGGGAAAGTAATTTTTCTGTTTTTTACAGATTATGAAAGTGCAGGTTGTAAGCTTTCAACTGATGTGTCATACTTTGAAATCTGAAAATAGTTGAAGAAGATCTTCCTATTTTAATGTTGGTACACCTGAAAAATCCCTTGAAAGATTTTGAAGCTTTTCACACGTTCACCTTCAGAACAATGGGCGGGAACAACTCGATAACTCCGCCCCCAACCAGCTGCTGGTTCAGCTACATTAGACTTTTAAGTCTAATGTATTACACCAAAATGTGTATTAAGTTTTTAAAAAAAATAGCACAATTGTGATGTGTTCACTTTCATTATTTATCCTCGAAAAACTGCAGCGAAACAGCGATCCCTCCTTTGTAGTTTTTTTGGGAGGGCGAGACCTTTCTACGCGCTGGGAAATGTAGTTCTTGTAGCTGCGGGGAGGCCAGCGGATGTGACGTGTGTGACGAAAGTCCCAGTTAGTGACCCTCCTCCTCCTCATTGGATGACTGTGTGCTTAGCGGGCTGCCTTTACTTTCAGGGCGGGGCTTGATCGAAACTAAGTAACAAAGCCAATGAAACCCAATATGCTAATCAAACACTTCACACACCACGCCCCGAAACGTAAGGCGCAATAGCGCTTAAAACAAGCCGACTTTGCTGACAAATTACATTCTCTTATTTGTGACACATTCATATACAAAGTCATCCCAAATGGACTCGTCGACTCCCCGACTTTTGCCACCATGATACCAGGCGAGGGGCGTGTACTACAAGTGACACAGCGGAAGATAGACTTAGACTATGTATGAAATAAATAAACGAAAATGTTTTTCCACACCTAGTTTTTCGTTTTTTTTTTTACGATAATTGAACCTGCACTGTGTACATTTTCCTGTTGGTGGCTGGAGTTGTAGCAACAGTTATAGCTACTGTATCATTTGCAGACCGTTTTATTTTACATTGTTTGTATTTATATTTCATTTTACATTGTCTTTTTCAGTTTCTTGTATTTTACATTTCTCCAAAGCACTACGAACGGCCTTGCGTTTGAACGTTGCCTTATATATAAAGTTCTGTTTGCAGGGCATTTCCTCCTCCGTCGACCACCAGGGGCCGCTGCTGCTGCCCCCCGGCATGGCGTCGGGCAGCCCGCGTCAGAGCCCCTTCTTCATGCCCTCGCACATCGGCGTGTTCGGCTATGCGCCGCAGCCGCAGCACTGCGCCGTCACTCTGCCGCAGCACTGCACCGTCACTCTGCCGCCCGTCTACCAGCAGCCGGGCTCCAGTGTGTACCTGGGCATGGACACGCTGGACAGCCTGTCCTCGCTGTCCTCGCCCCTCGACTCCCTGGACACCCTGTCCACGCTCTCCATGTCCGACTATCGCACAGGTACCGTGTGTGTGTGTTGGTTGTGTTGTGTGGCTGTGTGGTGTGTGTGTGTGTGGTGTTGTGTGTCGTGTGTGGTCTGTGTTCTGTGTGTCTGTCTGTCTGTCTGTCCTCTCTCTCTCTCTTGTCTCATCTAATGTTGCTCTCTGTCCTGCTCTCTCTGCTATGTCATCTCTCGTGTCATTTCGCTTCTCTGTCTCTCTCTCTAGTCTCTCTCTGTCATTCTCTGTCTATCACTGTCTGTTCTCTCTCTCTGTCTGTCTCTCTCTTTCGTGTCCTCGTAATGTCTTTCTCTGTGTCTGTTCTCTGTCGCTCTGTGTGCATTAATCCTGTGGTTAAAAAAAGAAGCCCTTATCCGACCAGGTGAGAGCTGACTTAGCCATTACAAGCCGTTTCAAAATTGTCACGTGACTAATATTTCCATTTGGTGACATAGCCGGGTGGAATCACAAGTGGGCGCGTGTCAACACCCAAACACATTGACTCGATCAGTCTACCAGCCGTACCCAATGGACTGAACCAACTGGTTTACCGATTACTGACTACTAGAGTCAGCATAGAGCTATGGGTGGACACTCCCACTTGTGATGTCACGATGGCAGTTTGAGTTGCATTTTTAAACTGCCAACCACGTTCCCACCTGGTGGTGAATCTTAATTAATTAAGACCCACTGCGCTGAAGTAGTCTAATATTTAGTAATTTTCAGATTTTCATGTGGATTTCTGTGAATCCCCTTTTGAGGCCAGTTAAAAAATTGTATTGTCTTGAACTCATTCAACGGACACATTGCCTTTTCTTTCTTTCTTTCTTTCTTTCTTTTTGTTTTTACAGAATTCCCGCAAACTTCCTACCTGCCCCAGGTACACGCACATCAGCAGGTAAAGATTCAAGACGTTTATTCGTCACACACACATACAGGATGTGCAGCGAAATGAGAAAGTGGTCGATGCTCAGCGGAATGTGCAACAGCACAAATACAAATAGAGAAAAGAATCAAATATCCACACTATTTACAGTCTTTACAGCAAAAGGAGCAGGTTTTATTGCTTTTATTATATTAATATATGTATATTTGTTTATTTGTATATTTATGAGCAGATAGTCAAATAAGCAGCAAGCAAATAAAAAGCAAAAGGCATATAAACAAATAGGCATATCAACAACAGGGCAATATAATATTTTTGCATCAATTTATGTGCCAGAGGTTGCATAGCAATAGAATAATAACAATAGAGAAATAAACAATGGAATAATACAAAATCAAATGACAAATGTACAAGTTTACAGTGAATCTAAGCCTAAAAACTGCCAAAGAGTTGTTATTTCCAGTATATACTAACAGGAGTGTTCCCGCCCCCCCCCCCCAGCTGAGTAACCACGGCAGCAACCCCACCGGCATGGCTCTGGGGATGCCTAACCACATGGTTCGCCCCCCACCCCGCGTGGACCTCACCAAGAACCCCCTGGCCGACACGCACGAGTTCAAGCAGGCCTGCTCCCTCTGCTTCGTCAAGACGGGTGAGGAGGTGGGAGGGGAGGTTGGGGGGTGGTGGGGAGTCAAAGGCCACCTGTAGCATGATGTCGAACCTTGTCCTTATGCTTGTGACCTTAATGACCTGCGTCGAGGACGTTTAAACGAAAGGGGCTGGAGGCAACGTTTTCAGGCTGGTAAAGAGAAAGTGAGAGTGGGATTCTAAAAAAAAAAAAAAGATTTCAAGATTTGAAAGATTTTTAAAACCGAACTGCCTTAAAAAATGTCCCCGCCTGCCCTCCCTCTCTGATCACCACCCCTCCCTACGTTTCACGCATCCATGACTGACGGGCAAGATATTGTTTCCCCCCCTGAACCGATCACGGAAGAGATGCTCTGATTGGTCGGGAAATCACTTGGGGGAGTGGTCTAAATTGGCCTGTCAAAGCTCTTAAATCTAACCCCACCCCCCGCAACATTTTAAATGGATGAACGCCACTCCATTGAGAGGTTGTGTTGCTGCAGAGGTTTTTGAAGAAGTTGTATTTGTGGCATCTCTTGTGGTTTGTAACGGGCTGTTTTGTTTGTTTGTTTGTTTGTTTGTTTGTTTGTAGGACCCGGGGTGCTGGACTACGCCCTGAGCCCCGAGGAGCACAAGTGCAAGAAGGACGCGCTGCTGGGCCGCCTCATCCACCCGCAGGACAATGCGTGGAAGCTGATCCGGCCCCGGCCCACCAAGAACCAGTACATCGGGCCCTACTTCATCTGCAAAGGTAACGTCCTCCAGGGGGGGGCGGTGTTCGGAGCTCCCAAATGAGTGGAATTAATCAATTAATCAATCATTAAGTGAAAATAGGTTTTTGAAACCGCTTGGAATGGCTAATCGCGGTCCAACTCGTCGCTGTGTTCTCCAGAGGTGGCGGTGGGGGAGGAGTGTCTGTACCCGGGCCACTGCACGTTCGCCTACTGCCAGGAGGAGATCGACGTGTGGACCATGGAGAGGAAGGGCTTCATCTGGCGCGAGGCGCTCTTCGACCCCTTCCGGCCCGGCTGCAACGTGCAGCTCACCGTGCCCAGGATCCTGCAGGAGTACCGAGGCATCTTCATCTTCCTCTGCGGGGTGAGGAAGACCCCGCCCTCCCTCCCCCAGTCACATGATCACAGAATCACCTGGTCAAACGATCACCTGGTCACATGATCCCATTCAAGTATAATGATACAAATATTGGTTTGATTTATTATTCTGGTCACGTGGCAAACTGATTTATTTTAGATTTATTGGTATTCTTTCTTGTTTTTGTTTGTTTTGTGTTTTTACATATTTAATACAAAAGAGGCAATGATGCGGACACTTCCTTCAGAGAATATGTGCAAAATTGTTGATTTGTTGTTTATTTAGTTGGTTAGTTTATATTTGTCAAATTAATTATTATGACTTATTTGTAAGTTCACATGGCACACACACGTTTATCATGAGCGTGTGTGTTCTATGTCATATACTGTATATATTTCTATGTTTTAACGCGCGGTGCTCTCTGCAGGTGTGTTTCGACCACAAGCCGAGGATAATCAGCAAGGTGAGCCAGGACAACCCGGCGGCCTGCTCCCACCCCGTCACCAAGCACCACTTTGAGGACAACAAGTAAGAACCTCCACAGGCAGGCCTGTCAACAACAACAACAACAACAACAACAAGTAGTAGTATTTACTTGTTTGGGCAGTTTTGTCGAGAAAAAACCCACCCTGAAGACATGTAAAGATGTGAATAAATAAATATGTAAATAAATCTCTATTGTTTTATTCTATTGCTATGCAACCTCTGGCACAGGAATTGCCTTTGGGATTAATAAAGTTCTATCTTATCCTAAATGTAAAGTGTATACGCCTAATAGAATAACAGTAAAAGTAAGATATATATTTAGTTTAAAAAAAAATTGAAAAAGAAGAATAGAAAATGTGGCAGTGGTATTGAAAAGTAATTTTGCACATGATATTGAGAATATAAAATATAAAAGTAAACTCGTCTGCCCCCTCCTTCACCTTCTCCTCGTACGTACATTTACATTTAGGGCATTTGGCGAGTGCTTTTATCCAGAGCGCCTTACAAGGAGTCCATCATCATCTTCTTCTCCTCCTCCCTCCTCCTCCTCCTCCTCCTCCCCCTCCTCCCAGGTGCCTGGTCCACATCCAGAAGGACTCGGCGGTGCGCTACTCCAAGGTGCGCCCCCTGCAGGCCCACTGCCTGCTGGACGTGTGTCGCCACGAGGTGTGCTACGGCTGCGTGCGCGAGGACGAGTGCCTGTTCGCCCACAGCCTGGTGGAGCTCAAGGTGTGGATGATGCAGCATGAGACGGGTGAGACGACGTTTTTAGATTTTGACCACTTCCCCACTGATCCCCATCGCCTACGGACACTATTGCGTTACATTAACATAGCACATCTTTTCTTTAAATTGCACATTTTAATTGCATATTTCTTATATATTTTTTTTATTTCTATATTATTACTTTCTCTTTAAAGGTGCTGTATGTAAGAATCATGAATCTGTTCAGGGGCTACATGTAGGATTTTACAGCACAAATCTCTTTAAATTGTTTGTGAGCAGGTTGTGGTTGAAGTTAAAACATGAGCGCTTCCCTGACTCCCTCTGTTGCGTAGAACAGCTGATTTCTCTTATATTTGAGCCGGGTCGGATTTTGCGGGAAAAAGGAACGAAGTGACATGTAAACGTGGATAATTTAAAAATATATATATTTCATAGCTTTTTTAAAATGTGTACAAGGTTTAATTATGATTAGAACTAAAATTACTTTCTGATTGTTATTGTCTGAACCCACGGAGCTCAGAATGCACTTCTGATTCTTACATATAGTACCTTTTAATGTTCAACGTTATACACACTGATTTCACAAAAGCACATTCTTGTTTGTAAAAGCTATGGCAATAAACCTGATTCTGATGCTTGTGTGTGTTGTCACAAGTTGGATAGATGCTGAAATGGCTTTGCAGTGTCTGGTCCAAAAAACACACAAATCTATATTTTAAAGCTATTGTAAGGATAGCTTGTGTTTAGCAGATGCTTTTGCCCCACAAAAGTGACCTGCTGTTTAACACTGATCGAGTCTCCTTCTCTAACTTCACAACCAACGTGTGTGTCCTGCAGGAATCACGGCTGAGAATATCGTCCAGGAAGCTTGGAAGTTTTGGAAAACGGCGCAATGTGGCCAAGTAAGAGTACATATTTATGAATAATACTGTATTTAGATTTATCCTATTCATCCTTTTATTTTATTTTTTATAATTTGTCTTTTGTATTATTTATTTATTATATTAGCCAATATTTTAGGAAAGGTAACATAGCTTTTCAAATTAAAAGTGTGTGTGTGTGTGTGTGTGTGTGTGTGTGTGTGTGTGTGTGTGTGTGTGTGTGTGTGTGTGTGTGTGTGTGTGTGTGTGTGTGTGTGTGTGTGTGTGTGTGTGTGTGACCAACAGCCTCCCGTTGCACAGAGGAAGTTCGGGCCTCCCAACCTGAAGATGCTGTTCGTGTGCGGCCAGTGCTGGAGGAACGGCCAGCTGAATGAGGCGGACAAGAACAAGAAGTATTGCTCGGCCAAGGCCCGGCACACGTGAGTAAACCGCCAGGCGTCCGGTTTATATAAAGCTTTGAACCGACAAAACCTTTATTTAAACGCAAGCGGCAATCTCACCCGTGTCAGTGAGCCATTAATCATACAGCATGCTTGTACCGAGGGAGACACACATTCACTTTCACAACTCGGCGATCATGTTGATAGTTTTTACCGTACAGCAACGGCAAGCGGAAGGCTGCTGGTTCGATCCCCGGGCTCCTCCCCCTCCTAGCTAAGTGTCGAGGTGTCCCTGAGCAAGACACCACCTAACCCTAACTGCTCCTGACGTGTTGGTTGTCACCTTGCATGGTCGGCACCGCCGTCGGTGTATGAACGGGGTAATGTGGGCCGATACTGTAAAGCGCTTACACCGCCCGCTCTTCGCCTTCCCCTACAGGTGGTCCAAGGACCGGCGGGTGGTGCTGGGGAGCTCCGTGGAGCGCAAGACGTGGACCACGGTGCGAGCGCTGCCCACCAAGAAGCCTATAGTGTCTCAGTTTGAGGTAAGACGACAAAATACACAACTTAATTTGATCCCCAATTTTCCCCAGGATCAAATAATAAATCAGACGAAAATAAATGAAATCAAATATACTGTTCTTCACTGCCACAACCTACTGAAAATGTGTACATTAAACTTGTATATTATTATACTATATATATACTATACTATATGGACTATTGTAAATGTTGTTTTCACGTCCCTAGATCTGCATGCACGTGACGGCCGGTAAGAAGTGCCAGTACATCGGGAACTGCTCATTCGCCCACAGCGCCGAGGAGAGAGACCTGTGGACCTACATGAAGGAGAACAACAGTGAGTAGGCGGAGCTGATCAGTGAGTGGGCGGAGCACATCAGTGAGTGGGTGGAGCACATCAGTGAGTGGGTGGAGCCAATCAGACCAGATCACTGCAGTACATAAAGATAAGAATAGAGCAGGTTTCAAGCATTCTTATTCGCAATTGGTTGTCATCTTATAATTAACAATTATCAAAGAAAAGTAATTATTAATATAAATAAAAGTATTAATCTGAATGAATAATAACGGGGAACCACCCTGAGATCAGGGACCAATAACCGGACAGTGGATTAAGTCTCATAAAATATACTGAACTGAATTGTGACTACAAAATTTTACCCCTATGTACTGAATTAAGAATAGATCAGATTTCAACGATCGAATCGGCAGCATACGATTCCCGCCCCCTAGTTCTGTACTGAGGGTTAACGTGAGATAAACAGGCTCCGCCCCCAGCATGTGAACCATGTGACTCTTCCCCCCCCTATCCATAGTCCAGAACATGGACCAACTGTATGAGCTGTGGCTGCTGTCCCAGAAGCCCGGCTGGAGCGAGGACAACTCCAAAGGCGCCGCCCGGGAGAACGGCAAGCAGATCGTCATGCCGACCGACTTCCAGGAAGAAGCGGTACGTGGCGGCGGCTCCACGTGATTGGCTGCGGTGACAATGGAGTGACCAATCATGTATCTGGGTGGAAACTCCCCACGTGTGATGTCACAAAAGGATTGATTTTAAAATGGCTTTAAGGAACGCAGGAAGACATCTCCCGCTTGTGATGTCACAAATTAATGCGTTTAAAAATGGCTTGCGTACGTCCTGGTGGAAGCTCCCCACTTGTGTCACAAATGAATCCAGTTAGAAGTTGCTTGCATGCATCTGGGTGGAATCGCTCCACTTGTGATGTCACAAATGAAATCAGTTTGAAGTGGCTTGTGTGATCTGGGTGGGAAGCTCTCTACTTGTGATGTCACAAAAAAATATATTTAGAAATTGGTTGCCTTGCGTGTATCTGGGTGGCAACTGCCCACTTGTGATGTCACAAAGGAATTCGTTTTTTAAAGGCATGCATCTGGGTGGGTGAAGGACGGTCCACTTGTGATGTCTCAAATGAATACATTTAGAAATGGGTTGCATGCTCACGTGTGATGTCACAAATGAATCAATTTTGAAATTGCTTGCCTTCCGTGCATCTGGGTGGAAGCTGCCCACTTGTGATGTCACACACACAGATTGATTTTTCTAAATGTCTGACTGACCTCGCACCACTACATGGTTCAATACAACCTTTTTAAAAAAAATAAAATAAACCCTGTTGTTGTGTCTGCCCCCACAGTCCGGGAACCACTGCTGGCTCTGTGGCAAGAACTGCAACAGCGACAAGCAGTGGCAGCAACACATCACGTCGGAGAAACACAAAGATAAGGTTTTTAACTCTGAGGACGACCAGAACGCCTGGCAGTACCGTTTCCCCACGGGAGCCTTCAGGGTCTGTGAACGGTGAGTTGAGACGTGTGCGTGCGACCAGGTCCAGGATCAGCTAGGTGCAGCTAGGTGCTATATGGGCCATATAGGTCAGCATCTTCATTTAGCATGCCGCATGTATTCTGGGAATTCGATAAATAAGTATTCTATGTACAATAACCACGTGGTAAAACTTGTTTTTTGTTTACTTCTGTGTGAATTCAATGAGAAGTACTGAGTATTTTCATAAGAACTTGCCGAGAACAGTCTGTTCAATTCAGATCATTTATTTTAAATGTAAAAACAAAAATATACAGCCTTTAAAACTAGGAAAGTGTGTGTGTGTGTGTGTTAATGTTTATAAGGCCCTGACATGCATGCTCCACGTTGACTCCCCAGGTACCTGAAAGGCGTGTGCACGGAGCAGCAACACTGCGGCCTGGCGCACGGCCACCAGGAGCTCAAGGAGTGGGTCGAACGGCGGGAATTCCTTTTGATGAAACTCGCCAAAGCTAGGAAAGACCACCTTATAGCCCCCAAAGACAATGACTTTGGCAAATACAGTTTTCTGCTCAAAGACATAAAGAAATTATAATAATAGTAATCAGAATAACAACCAGAATAATGATGATCATGATAGGACGACGAGTCTTGTTTACCTGCGGGGTTTTGTGCCACAGTATTTTATGACACTGACGAGTGCTTAATCGGTTGAGCCCTCTCTGCGCTGGCGGGAGGTCTCAACCCCGGTAGAATAATGAATGGGGTGCACGCAGAGTCGGTTGGCACAACTGCTTTCTGGGTCGCTCCCCCCCCTCCTCCCTCCCCCGATACGAAGGTGTACCTTCATCAATCATCGAGTGTTTTAATTGAGTGACTCCGAAAGATCCTTGAAAACTTGCGACGCAGAGTTTTAAATAAATAGCATGGTACAGAGATGCTGGCTCCATAATGTTCTCTTCCTGCTCCACACGCTGTTTAAGTCATCGAATCATTTGGGTTTGGTTTTACTTTTATTTCCTTTTAAGGATGCTTCTACGCATGGAATTCTGACACAAAAAAAGTGATTCAATCTGTATGTCATTAACGTTTCTCCAAGTATTTAATGTTCGGAATTCAAAAGTGCACAAAGACCAAATAAATGGCTTTTTATACTCTGTGTTTGCTGCCCAATGCTAGTCTTTCCCTCAAGATGGAAAATGGAAGTGAAATGAAGTCCAGTTAAATCCTCGAATCCCTGCATGAATCATGTGGGCTCGCTTTTATATCGACAGTAGTTCAAATTGTTTTCTTTGCACTCACAGTGAAGGAAATGGATGTCTGGTGTATTATTTGAACTAAACACATTTTGTTCCACAAATATAACACATGCTGTTCATTATAAAAGCAATTTGGAAGTTTATTTAGCTATGACTTCAAGCGGGGCACACGTGGTAGACTGGAGGTCATTTGTGAGGGTTATGAAAGTCTCTTTACTTGATGTCGGATGTGTGTCACTTTGGTAACGGTTTATAACATTGAGTCTAGAATAACCAAAAGGTGTAAGTTGTGTACGATCCGAGTGGGGATCTCTGCGAGGAATCCCGTACACCGTCTTTTACTGTGAGATCTGGTCAGCGGTCGAAGTCCTCACGATGTGCGGAGCGTCGTCATCGCCACGGTAACGGAGACACGACACAAAGCCGGGCCGCTACACTACGTCACAGCAGGTGGTGGTGCAAGTCCTCCACCTCCAGCTTCCACATCCTGCGGTGGATCGCGGCGTCTCCGGAGAGGTCGGCGATCTTCACCGCCCGGATGACGGGCTCGGGTGACGTGGCCTGGATGAAACCCATCACCATCACGTATTTACCTGGAGGACAGAACACGGGTGATGGTGTGGTCAGGTGTGAGTTGGTTATTTGCAGGGTGTGTGAGATTCACTCTTGGCTTCTTATGATGTCACAAGTGGCCCGTTAGCCAGCCAATGAAAGGGGGCATATCATGGCCACCGGGTGAGTGATTAGCCACTGCGAGCGGTTTCACAATTATGTGATGACCGTCTAGTGACATCACAAGTGGGCATATCCACCACCTACATGTGTATGCTGACTAGATCACTTCACCTGTCGGTACAGTTCCACTGGGTCGGCTGGTAGACTGATCTAGACATCACACATCTAGGTGGTGGACGTTCCCACTTGTGATGTCACTAGACATCACGTCACGTGGCTTGCAGTGGCTAATCAGTCACACCTGGTGGCGTAAATGACGTCTCCTTCAACATTCCACACGGTCCGTCTGAGTGAGGCGTTACCCTGGGACAAGCACGGTTTGCCCTTCGGGATGCTGTTGACGCCCCGGACGATGAAGGTCCCCGTCTCGTCCAGAAGCACCACCAGGTCGCGGTCCAACTGGGCCTCCACCACGGTGCCCTGCATCCACACCATGGACACGGAGATGGAGCGACCGGCACCGACTCTGACACGACACTCCAGGTTGATTGCTGCTCCTGCTCCTCCTCCTCCTCCTCCTGCTCCTCCTGCTCTCAGCTGGCCGGAGAGCAGCTTGACGGGCAGCGGACGTCCCGCACTGCCCGCCGCGCTCGTATCCATGGTGACAGCGCTCCTCTAGTCCCTCCAACACGCCGACCGTCGCGCTACCGTCAAGTTCCCGCGGTGCGCTTATCCGGCCGGAAGTTCGGCGTCTGACGTCAGCATTCATTTCCTGTTGCGGTTTATTTTTTTTTTACGTGTGCAAAATTAACTCCGTATTATAGATATTTTATGCAATATATTATTATTATTATTCTTGTATTATTTATTATGATTGTTTATTATTATTATTATTATTATTACTATTAGGCTATAATAGTTTATTATTGTATTATATATTGTTATTGTATTATTATGTTATGATTATTTTATTATTACGATTGTTTATTATTGTATTATATATTGTTTATTATTCTACTGTTTATGTCTATTGTTTTATTCTATTGCTATGCAACCTCTGTCACAAGAATTTCCTTCGGGATCAATAAAGTTCTATCTTATCTTATAGTTTTGCAATGATTGCATATTATTCGAAATGTTTTTTGATTGTTGTCAGAAAATGTTGGCAAAATCTTGAACAGTATCTAAATCTCCTCCCAAGTACCTCCCAATTCAATTTAAACCTTTGGCTGATTGCACTACGTTGATTTCTAAGACTTCACATGCGATTTTCTAATACACATAATTTAGAAATTGTAAAACCTATCGAGGCGAACTTCGACATTTGAAATACATATCACTGGGAAGTCCCAAACGCTTACATTTATAACTGTTGATTTTATTTTATAAGTTGGTATGGACCAAAGAGTCAGCAATCCTGGCTCCCATGAGACATAACTAAATAAATCAAACTTAACTAAATCAAACTAAATAAATGGAATTGACTCAACTACACACCAGACTGTATAACACACTAGAAAATGATGCTATAGGCTACACTGCACATATGATATTCCCTTATATAATGTAAAAATGTCATGTTGACCTGAACCAAACTTTCTATATAGGAGTCATGCAAGTTATGCTAAAATATTCTCATTATTTCCCATCACACCTTTTACCCAAGTCTGCATACGCTGGCAACACAACAAAAGACGGTGTATCAATTTTCCTTAAATAACTTTTATTTCTTTAAGAATAATTGAGAAGAAAAGTGTTAGCAATTTCTGTACAATTATGTCATTTGTTTGTTTTTTTTCCTTGGATTTGGTGAAAACCTTGTATGATGATGACGACGATGACCTCGGCTGAGAAATGCTCACGTAGTGCACTTAAAACAGAAGAAACAAAAAAAATCATAAATCAGTTAGTCCACAGGCATTCTTCGGCTTCCGTCGCTTACGATTCCCCGGGAAAAAAAATAAATCCGTTCCCGTTCCTGCTCGGCGCCCGCTTGGCTTTCATCTTCCCGTTCCCCCCGTTCCCAGTTTGACATTGTCAACATAATGAGAGGCACGTTAGAAATACTGCCATTTCCCGAGCACTGTGTCTTTGATTGCATCCACAAACTGTGTCGGAACCCAGTAGACCCAATACTGAGACGCTTCTGTCGGACCCAACTGGAATGCCTGCGAAAGAAAGAAACAAACAAGATAAGATGTAACTTTATTCTTCTCAAAGGAAATTCTTGTGCCAGAGTTTGCTCAGAAGAAGAATGAAAACAATAGAATAATACATGTAAATTGTAGAAGCCCAATAGAAGCCAAATGTTGGTGTTTGGAGGTATTGGCATTACTAATAGTATTAATAGTACGATAGCACTGTTTAGCATATCGTATGTTCTTAGATGTTGGTAATGTGGTCAGAATGGCACGTCTGCTCTTATCCCAGCTATTATGCAGGCAACCTAGCAATTATGAAACTCGTTCTATTAGTCCTTGCAATTATGAATGCTTGAAACCTGCTCTGTTCTTATCTTTCTGTACCACAGCGACATATTGCTGTCTCCAACAAATGTACTCTCTATAAGTGTACGTCGTTTTGGATGAAGGCGTCTGTCAAATGCCTTAAATGTAAATATGTTACTAGCAGCACCCAATACGCATTTACTGGTAGCGGCAGGTATAACGTTTCAATATGGACGACAGCATCTTTCTTCCACGTATCAAGCTGCAAAACATCCCGAGATGCAGGCAGACTGTCAAAAGCACTGCAGACTCATCTGTTAAAGATAAACATTTACCGGCACCGAAAGCCATTCCCGAAGAGAGTCGATACGCGGCATAACTTTGCAAGCAAACTTAATTTTCTACAGAGACACTCATCGTAAAGAGTCTTTAATGTACGATGATTATGTGGACTCAAAGGGGGAGGGGGGATTTTAACGGTGTGCTAAAGGAGGTGCCCGGTGGGTAATTTAAAAACTATAACTCTCAACGTTATGTTGTTTCAACGTGAAACCAGACGCAATGTCGTTGTGAGACTGGTGTGTATCTCTCTCTCTCTCCATATATCTCTCTCTATCCATCCTTCTCTTTCCCTCTCCTTTCTATCTCTCTCTCTCTGTCTTCTAGCTCCCCCATCTCTCTCCCCTGATCTCTCTGTCCCCTATCCCTGTCTTCGCTCTCCCCTGATTTCACTCTCTCCCTCTCTCTCTCCCTCCCTCCTTCCCGGGGAAAGGAAGACTTGGTGGGACAGAAGACAGACAGACAGTAGTTACCATCATGTGATAGCCGTCGTGGCCCTCGATAGTTTCAGTCACTACATTCTTTATGGAGCCCATCGGCACCTTCTCTGTCCGTTCTGTGGACTCAAGAGGAGTCATAGTTAGCGTCAGAATGTTTGAGTCATAGTTAGCATGGGTTTGTGTATCTCCTCCTCCTCACCTTTAGTTCCGATCCACAGCTGATCCTGCTCGAGTTTAAAAGTGAGTCTAACTTTCCCCCCGGATTTGTTGTACATCCCGGATAAAGGCACTGTTGGCAAGCGTTCCTGTTCCACAAATGAGAAAAGAGTCATTAGTTAATCGTTAGTGGCGAGCGGCCAATCACAGAGAAATGCATTTTTTTCTGGAAAACACTGGAGGGAATGCATCGTGACTATGATTGATTGTTTGTTTGTTTAATGTTGTTTCCCCCACTTACCTTTGTTCCTTTAACAGCTGGCATGATGTCATCTGGTTTACCCTTGTCTAGAACCTTCCTGTGTTGCTAAGACGACGAAAACAACAACAACAACAACAACAACAACAACCACAACAAGCATAACCGGTTTAGCATCCGAGCATCTGTGAACGTCCATTCTTCATGCTCGGTTTTTTCATGATTAAGGGGGCGAGACAAATGAAATTGACTCGACTCAACGCGCCGCACCTTTTGACTGCACAGCGGCTCCTTCTTGTTCTCCTCAGCCTTGACCTCCTGCTGGATGACCTCCTTGGGCGTGTTCACCGCCAGCACGTCGTTCATCGTCGAGCCCACCACCATGACCTTGGCGCCGTTGGTGACCTTGATCTCGCGCAGCGTCTTGTCCTCGGGCAGCAGGCCCTTGTACATCACCTTCTGCATGGCGGGCGGGAGACCTGCGGCGGTGGTGGTGGTGATGGGGTGAAGAAGAGGGGGCAAAATGAGTCTACTGTACTGTATCCATTTCTCAGGGTGGTGACAAACTGCATGGTCAGGGGGCTGTGACTCTGCGTGCTCAGGGGGGGCTGTGACTCTGGGTGCTCTGGGGGGGGGGTGACTCTGCAAGCTTGGGTGCTCGGTGGTGGTGGCTGTAATTCAAGCCTTTTGGGTGTATTGGGTGCCACCACGCCGACGATCACATCACTTACCAGTCAGCGAGTGGATGGCTTCCTTCAGCTTGGCTCCGGTGCTGTCCAGGGGGATCTTCAGGTCATACTTAATCTTGTTCCAGATGATCTTCAGGTCGACCATCTCCCGTTCCCCGCCCTCCGCGTCTTCGCCGTTGGTAATACTTGAGTCCTGAGTTGTGGAGTTTCCTTCCTGCTCCTCCTCCACTGCCGCCACCGACGCCGATGCCACCGCCGTTTCCACCGGCGACGGGATTTCTGAGTCCACCTTTTCACCGTTGTCGTCACATGATGGCTCTGTATCGTTTGGCTTTACCTCGGCGTCCATTGTTACTTCTTGACTCTCTGGATTGACATGGACAATAGAGACATGATCACATTTTGCTACAACAACTCACCACCGTCTTGCTGTGTATTGATTTGAGTTAGTGAGCCCAATGACTTACTGAATTAACAAGATGAAACTGCATTGCACTATTATTAAGCTATACGGGTAAAATACTTAACACTTAAATAGCAGCATTTGATGCACTTGGTTAATCCCCACAGGACAGCGAATGCCTGACCTGATGTATTGTTTACATTCGGTAACCGTAGACTCCTGAGTGTCTGGGCGGGATAAGTATTACCTTACCTTATATCTAAGATAAGGTATGGCTATGTTACACTTCTTCATGCCACCTATAGTATTCGACTGTGCCGACGGATACATTAACTGATTTGTTAAATGTCGATCAATTATAGTTTAAAAATGCTTTACTGGCACTTAACCTATACGGTCACATGTCAGCGTTGTGAAAATACTACATATGGCCTAAATTACAACATTGTAATGTATTACTTAGTGCCATACAATGTTATATTTCTCGGGATAGACTACTGGGGTTGTCTTGCCTGTCAGATTACCAATGGGGTCACCAAGCAGAGAATTAGCCAGGTTGACTTCAGCTTATTATTATTATTATGATCATCATTATTATCACACAACTGTATTGACTGTTACATATTGACAGGTTGATAAAGGACATCCGTCATGACTTCCAGAAAACACGACCTTGCTGCCAAATCAGATGACTCGACCGTTTACTGCAACAGCACTTCTTATGACTGTGGACTCAACATCTCTTAAATCATCTCAGATAGATATAGATAAGATATAAAGTTATTTTAAATGCAGTACAGCTCGGCGCACAGAACAATCGTGGACATGCTCTAGAAGGACATCGTGGACATGCTCTAGAACTATCCCCCTTCTCTACGAGAAGACACAGATCCAGGGAAAGAACAGAAAAGGGAGATAGTTCGTTGTGAAAATACTACATATGGCCTAAATTTCAACATTGTAATGTATTACTCAGTGCCATACAATGTTATATTTCTCGGGATAGACTACTGGGGTTGTCTTGCCTGTCAGATTACCAATGGGGTCAAGTGGGTCAATGGGGGTCAACCATTAGCCAGGTTGACTTCAGCGTATTATTATTATTATTATTATTATTATTATTATGATGATGATCATCATTACTATCACACAAGTTTTCATTGCTACATGTTGACAGGTTGATTAAAAAAAGGACATCTTATCATGACTTGACCAGAAAACACGACCTGCTTGCTGCCAAATCAGATGACTCGACTGTTCTTCTTATGACTGTGGACTCAACGTCTCTTAAATCGTCTCTTAAACGACCACACATACATGTACATGTGTATAGATAGATATATAGATTATAGATGATAAGATATACAGTTATTTTAAATGCAGCATCGTGGACATGCTCTAGAAACTATCTCCCTTTTCTGTTCTTTTCCTGGATCTGTGTCGAGAGAAGACACAGATCCAGGAAAAGAACAGAAAAGGGAGATAGTTTAACCTTAGAGCAGAGATGTGTGACACAAAGAGAAAGAGAAAGAGAAAGAGTAGAGAAGCACATCTGACGTGTTGTTCTTCCTCCACGGGGGCTAACTTGCTAATCACGTTAGCTAACAAAAAAACTGCCATCATCACCACAGTAATAATAATACTAATAATAACAATCATCATCATCATCATCATCATCATGTCACGTTAGTTCACCGACACGGCGACCGAACGAACTAACAGGTTATCGGCTCTCGGAGCGGTGTGGCGGTGTAATTGTGAGGTGGTGGTGGAGTGTGGTGTAGCAGAGCGGTGTCGGTACCCACCGTCCCGGGCCGCCATGTTGGTTGTGTACACGATCCGCTCGGCGGCGCGTCACGGAGCCGCCGCCGCCGCGTTCACAACCACAGCCGACACCCGGAGGCTCGGAACTTTCTGCCCCCCCGACAACACCTCCACTGATTTATTTATTCTTATTCTTATAATTGATTTGTATTATTTAAGCAATAATATCAGAGCATTGAGTACCGTTGTGATTGTACAACTTGTGAAAATCAATACAAATATTTGAATAATAATATTCATTTTCAAAGTATTCACAGGAATAGAACCGAGTGCACCGAATGCATTAATCAAAACAAACAAATACAAATTAGACAGCCTCAAAAAAGGAAAAAAAATGGGATTCGTTTAATTTTTTTTAATATTCATTTTGTATTTATTATTATCTTTTATTGAACAATAATACTACATTACAAAAGGCACTTAAACTCCAACAGCGTTTATTTTTGAGTATTGTGTACCATTGTGATTGTACAATTTGTTAAAATCCCAAAGAATATTAGAATAATAAATATACATTTTCAAAATATTCACATGAATAGAACCGAGTGCACCAAATGCATTAATCAAAGAAACAAATTCAAATTAGACAGCCTCAAAAAAGGAAGGGAAAAAAAAGAAGATAAATATAAATAAAATGAAAGAAAAGGGAGAACACAAGTGAGTGGTTAGTCAGGAAATAAGATCCATAGATATACTTTGTTTTTATATGTTAGAACTGGAATATGTCGGTCATTATTAGTTAACCAATACTGGAATATTCAACATATATTTATTATGTTTGTTTTTGTTTTCAACTATATTTTGACGTTGATATTTTTTGTTTCTACTTGTGTTTTATTCATTTTTATTGTCTTATTTTCCTTGTTTGAATGGTGCAATAGAAATAACATTTCTTTCCGAGTTTGTCTTGAACGCAGCAGAACGGAGCATCTCGCTGCCTCCCCTGGAATTAGTATTGTTATGATTATTATTGGATTTTTTTAATCGTCTATTTTCACGTTTGAGTCTGTTGACATATAAATGCAAAAAAAATTAATAAATACAAAATAAAAATAATGCTAAATAAAGGTAACAAACAGAAAAGTGTGTGGATGTATCATTATTTAAAGAAATGTGTGGGTATGTAATATTAAAACGTATAAATAATACTTTTGGACGGATAGGTGAGAAATACTGTGGAATAAATTGGAGTATTTGAGCGCGAACTCTGAGTGTCGTACTTTTATTTTTTCGCCACTTTTGTGCGCGAAGTTTCCACGCAGTAGGAGACTTCTGATTGGTCGCTGTGGCTTCCTTCTTCTTGCTCATATTAAAGCGCCACCCAGGAGCCACACAGACACACTGCCGCCCCCTAGTGGCCTAGTGGATGATACATGAACACATAGATAGATAGATAGATAGATAGATAGATAGATAGATAGATAGATAGAACTTTATTAATCCAGAAGGAAATTCTTGAGCCAGGTTGCATAGCAATACAGTACAATAAAACAACATGGAAATCATTCATAAAATAATGTATGATGGCACTTTCTCAGTTCCTGTTTTTATTGAGTGTTTTTTCTGAATTAAAAGTGCTACACAAATAAAGTCTAATTGATTGATTTATTGATGATGACAACATTTTTCCATAAGTGCGCAATTCCTCACACACACACACACACACACGTGTGTGTGGCATTTCCTGATGAGGCATATGTGATATGAAGTTTAAATCATTATTTCTATTTTATTTTTCATCTAAAACGGACACAATCTGTCCTTACACACATGATTTTGTTTATAATAGTAGGTCTATACAACTATAGACCTATTATACAAAGTCTATACAACTTTGTACGGTCTGTAGACTCTATAGGATATTGCCCAGTCAAAAATATATTTATTTTCATGCATAGCCTATATAAACATAGGCCTATAGTCCACACATAATAACAATACAACACAATACAATTGGTCAAAACATGAGCTTTATACGTATCCTTCTTCAGCTGACCATCACACCTAAATCTCCAAACTCCCAAAAATCCAGAATATGTAAATTCACATGGTTGACCTCTGGAAGGCAGCAAAGTGTAGACATCAGGAAGGGTCCATCCAAATCCCTGCATGAGAAGAAGAAGACATAGCAGAAGAACGAGAGAGCGCCTTTAATTCAAGTCACAAGTTTGCAAGTTGACTTCAAATCAGTCTGCAGTTAAAACCTCAACTGGGGGCCAGTCCAAAGAAAGGGGCCCCTCTCCCTGAAAATTGTCCTTTTGTAAAATCTAAAGAAAAAAATTGCTGAAGACACATACGACTTTATATGTACAGGAGTCTCTGTCAGGATCTTATCTTTATTGGGTCCAGTAGTTGATCATTATTTGGGACTAGTTAGTCAGTCTGGACAAAGGGACAGATCCGACACCATGGCTGATCCGAGGACTTTAAACGTTGTGCTTCTGGGCGTTGGATTTCTGCTCATTTTCACTGCCTTCACTACCTGTGGAAACATAGAGGTAAATTAATAATTATAAGCCACGGCATGGCATGATGTGGATGACATGTTACTTATTTTATTATTGTTTGACATGTCACTTTATTTATGTATTTATTTTATTTATTTATTTACTATATTTAGAGTTTTAATAGTTTTTTTTATATTTATTGTTACTGTTTTTGCTTTTAAGTGACATCTCATGGTATTTCATGGTTTGATCATTGGAGAAAAGTGTGTAATGTAATGTAGAATTGGATGAATCGGACGACCCCGGAGGCTGCGCTGCGGGACCCCGTGGCGCGCATCCCGTGGTCCCAATTCATCCCCTAATTCATCCCGCCTTCAGAATCACGTCGTTCATTACTTCATTATTTGTTACTTTTTTTTTCTTTTCTTTTTTTAGCAAACAGTGATAAAAAGCCTGGATAACAACACATTTAGTGGAAGTGGTTACCACAGGTTGGTTGAAAAATTGTAATTTCTACAGTGTGTGTGTTTGTGTGCGTGTGTGTGTGTGTGTGTGTGTGTGTGTGTTTCTGTCTTCAAGATTGAAGTTTTCTGTGCAATGGAATGCTTACTCCCCATTCACTGTCTGTCTGTCTGTCTGTCTGTCTGTCTGTCTGTCTGTCTTCAAGATTCAAGTTTTCTTTTAGTACAATGGAACGCTTACTCCCCATTCATGGTCTGTCTCTCTGTCTGTCTGTCTGTCTCTCTCTGTGTGTGTGTGTGTGCGTGTGTGTGTGTGTGCATGTCTGGTGTGTGTGTGTGCGCGTGTGTCTTTCCACTTTCCACACACTACTTGAAAATAGGCTCTGTGGCTCCTTATTATTGTATACTTAACCAATATTTCCCATTCCATTTCCCAACAGCCTTGGCATCATCTATGGAGTGTTTTCCTTCGCCAATTTTCTGGCGCCAAGTGTGGTTGCGGTACTTGGCGCCCCAATCACCATGTTCATCAGTGGTATGCTGTACAGGTGGGCCTGCACACAGTCTTACAGCTGGACATGGATTCAGATAAGATGAGATAAGATAAGATAAGATAGATCTTTATTAATCCCGAAGGAAATTCTTGTGCCAGAGGTTGTAAAAGTATGTTAATATCTACAAATGACATGCACAATGTAGCCTAAGGACATTCCCTTATTAATGAGTACTTTTACATGTATAGAACATTGTATAATGCATTGTGTTGGTTCTTTATGTGACGCTTAATGTGTATTTATTTCCCCGTTTAGTTGTTATATCGCGGTGTTCATCATTCCAACCACGTGGTCCTTCTACCTGACGTCTGTGGTCGTCGGGGTCGGGGCGGCCAGTAAGTCAGTCACAACACGTGTCCAAGTCAAGTCACGTCAAAGTCAAGTCAAAGTCAAAGTCAAGTCAAAGTCACATGTACATCACAACACACTGACAGTCACAACAACTCTGAACAGTGAAACACAAAAAAAGTAGGCAAAAAAGATAAAATAGCGAGAAGATAATAAAGAAATATATATATGTATATATATGCATTGAAAAAATAAATCCATAAATACAAAAATGATATATATACACATGAAAAAAAATGTATATATGTTGAGCAGCACAGTATACATAATAATAATACAAAATATAAAATGTAATCCAGAAATATTGAGTATTCTAAGTGTATAAGTAAGTAAGTAAGGGCACATGCACAAGTGAGGGCAGTAATAGCAGACAGTGCTGTCTGTCACTATTAGGGTTTATTATGATAATGTTTGGTTATGGTTGTACCGATATCATGAATTATGCTCATGTTATGTTGGATCTGTGCGGCGTACAATAATTGTGGTTTGGCTCCGAGCTAAAGTGCATCCCGCTAGGCCCCCCTGAGCAACATGAAACCCCTGCATGTTAATTCACAACATCACGTGTCCAACATTTATTTTCATGGAAGCTAATTCTGCTCACTAATTGACGGAATGTTAACAGATCGTGTGTGCGCATGTGCGTGTGTGTGTGTGTGTGTGTGTGTGTGTGTGTGTGTGTGTGTGTTCTCTCTCTATCAGTGCTGTGGACTGCACAGAGTAACTTCCTGGTGGACAACTCTGATGCCTCCACCATCAACAGGAACACAGCCTTGTTCTGGGCTCTCTTGCAGTGCAGGTAAGAGGTGTGTGTGTGCCTGCCTGATTGTTTGCCTGTCTGTCTGTCATCGCATTGGGGAGTTCCCTAACCCTAGGAACAACTCTCTAACCCTAAGCCCTCTAAACCCAGAGGGATGAAATGGGACCCTTCAGTGTGATGTGTGTGTGTGTGCGTGTGTGTGTGTGTGTGTGTGTGTGTGTGCGCCTCACGTCACGTTAATCCATCTCAACCGCAGTGATTACGGGGGCATTTCACATAATTCAGGATCTAAACATCCCATTTAAACATCATCCATTTTGTGTCTTTCTCGTATAATCCTGAACTGGATATACTGTACATTAGTTTTTATGTCCTGGAGACTTTCTTCTGAGTAACGGATATTACAGTGATGAGATATTTGGACATGTTCTTCTCACACTACAACCCCAACACCGTTTTACCGGCGTGCTCGATGTCCCAGAGATGGAATAACTTATTTGAGTTCACACACGTGCCAAGTTGAGTCTTTTGTTGACACTGTTTGTGTTTGTGTGTTTGTGTACAGCATGCTGTTCGGCAACCTGTACATTTATTTCGCTTGGAATGGAAGCGCCGAAATCTCAGGTATGGTCACAAAACTTAACACAAATTTACCAAAAATTTCGATATGATGAGATTCATGATTCAAGATTCCTTCATTGCCATTCACTCCTGCAGTATTCTTCTGACATAAATTCTAAAACAACTCTGAACAATTAGTAATATAGTACCTAATAAGTACGGGAAAAAGTAAAACGTTTCTAAGGTACAGCAAGTTAAAGAGGAAACAAAACACAAAGTGCATGGAAGTTGAACACATTTAAATACCACTGTGAATTAAAACGTATAGTTACAATATTCTGTACATTAACAGGGCAGAACAGTCTCAGGGTTGGGGAGTGTGTGTATGTGTGTATGTGTGAGACTCCCAACAGAAAGGTTGTAGGTTCGAATCCCCATTGCCCGAGCAAGAACTCCCTAACCTGCTCATTAACAGAGACGCATACAAAATGCTAAGTACAGGGTATAAATAAAGATGAAGGCAAGAAATATACTTCCTCATTATTATACGCTTCAGGTCATATTGTATTGACCCGCCAGGCAAACTATCTTAGATATACACGACAAAAACCTTTTTATGCAAATAGGCAAATTCATACAAAGAATGCAATAAGGATAAAAACAGTCAATGGTCTGCAATGGTCTTCGTGACAACCCTGCACCGACACTTTCTATACCAGACCAGCATCCCCGCTGTGCCTCCTACCTATGCTAGGTCACTAGTTAGGCATCGCTTATATTATTTATATTCTTATAGATTCCGCTGTGCATTATGTCTACATATGGTGAATGGATTGTTTTATATATATATCCAAAGCACTTCACAGTATCGCCTCACATTCACCCATTCATACACCGACGGCGGTGTCGACCATGCAAGGTAACAACCAACACGTCAGGAGCAGTTAGGGTTAGGTGGTGTCTTGCTCAGGGACACCTCCACACTTAGCTAGGAGGCCCGGGAATCGATACGCCATTACACCTCTCAGGAATGAGGTGTTGCGTGGGCTAACGAGGGCAAAGACTCCTGTTTTTATTTTTCGGTTTGACGAGCCGTGTGAGCGGAGGACGGGGCGGGGATGGCGATGGCGAGGGCGAGGGAGACCGGTGGGGGGGGTGCGATCATTTATTTTATTTACATCCTGGGAGGCGCCAGCAGGGAGCGGCCTTCGTCGTCGGAGATCATGTCTTCGTCCTGCTGCCGTTGCCAGCTCGTCTTCCTCAGCAACAGGAAGCTGAGGGCGCCGCCCCCGGAGGTCACCAGCAGGGCCGTGAACAGCGTCTTCCGGCCGCCCTCTGGAGGCGGACAATGTACACGTGAGTGCAGTTCCGGTCGTAAAAACGCACAAAAAGTACAAGTACAAATACACACGAGCGTATGGCCATATTCCGACTACTCCTGTACCATACCGCACGGCGTCTGTTTGTTTGCGAGTGTTCAGGTTCAAGTTCAAGTTTGTTTATTGCATTGTTTATTGTGCATTGTCATTTATTCCGACATGAGGAAAAATATGCCGACCGGACACTACAATATGAAAACCTTGTGTATAAACATAGGGATCAGCATACAGTACGTGGGGCGGCAGTAGCTCAGGAGGTAAGAGCGGTTGTCTGGCAACAGGAAGGTTGCTGGTTCGATCCCCGGGCTCTGTCTAGCTAAGTGTGGAGGTGTCCCTGAGCAAGACACCACCTAACCCTAACTGCTCCTGACGTGTTGGTTGTTACCTTGCATGGTCGACACCGCCGTCGGTGTATGAATGGGTGAATGTGAGAAAACTTACTGAATTCCGACTTGGCTTCCTTCACCGCCATGTTGGCCCTCTGCTTATACCTGCAGGAAAACAGACACACAGATAAAAGCATCTGTTTTCCGCCGTTTCCGTGTAACGACGGCTCGATCAATAATAACCATTTTGAATTATGACGGGGAGAGACAGCGGCGAGTCGACAACAAGCAAAGACCACGAAAAACAGAAAGAATGGCCCACCCTCCACCCGCCCCTCCCTCCCTCCCTCCCTCCGTCGCCGTAGTAACCTTCACGACGACGGCCGGAATCGATACGCCATTACACCTCTCAGGAATGAGGTGTTGCGTGGGCTAACGAGGGCAAAGACTCCTGTTTTTATTTTTCGGTTTGACGAGCCGTGTGAGCGGAGGACGGGGTTACGTCCCTCCTCACCTTCTCTCCCCTCTCTCTGCGGATCCGGCAAATACGGCGAGGCGCGAGGGGAGGTGGGCCGTGTGCGTGCTCTGCCCTGACCTCATCTTCTATTTTCATTTTCACATTCCCCTGCGCGAGGCGCCAGCACTGGCGAGTGGCCCTCCTTCTGTCTCTCCTCTGCCCTTCTCTCTCTCTCTCTCCTCTCTCTCTCTCTCTCCTCTCGATCTTCCCTCCTCTCGTGTGTCTGTCCTCCCCGTGTGTGTGTGTGTGTGTGTGTGTGTGTGTGTGTGTGTGTGTTTTATGACAACATTACACAAAGTACACTGAGCTACACGTCTCATCGCACATTTGTTGTTCCCTGGTTGTTGCAAATGTTGTATTTTAACATGAGCCCCGTCCAAGACAATTCAGTCGCTCTTGATGGACAAAAACATTTTTATAATTTTGCTCGATCTCTGATGAGGTGGTTAGGTGAGATTAGATCAGAGTATTGCTACGCTTGTCACTTTTTACTTTTTACTGTACTTATTAGGTACTATCTTACTAATTGTTAGAGTTGTTTTCGAATGTATGTTTAGAAGAATACTGCAGGCGTGAATGGGGAGTAAGCATTCCATTGTACTTGTTACATATGGCAATAAAGAAATCTTGAATCTAATCTAATCCAATCTGATCTGATTGCTCATGTGACACAACTCCTCATCTTTAATCTTTCCAGAGACCATCCTACTGCTGCTGAAGACCAAGACAATCCTTCTCCTGAGCTGCTGCATGGCCTACAGCGGTGAGCGTCCAAAAAAAGTCCAAGTAGCCATCGTCAGAATCTCAGTCTCCTGTATTTCTTAAAGCGGGCCCCCTAGAGAGAATATAGAATCAGCGCCTTAATTCTTGAGCGACGGCTTCTCCAACCTCCACGCTGTCTACAGGTCTGGAGCTGTCGTTCTACAGCGGTGTGTACGGGACCTGCATCGGAGCCACGGCGAGCTATCGGCGAAGGCCGTTCGCCAAGGCTCATTGGGATTTTCGGATCGTGGTCGGAGATCAGGGAAATAATAGGTACGTTTATTATCCTCCGCTTATTGTAAAAATTCAAGCGCGCAGCAAAAAAGTGAAATATTTGTGTGTGTGTGTATAGATTCCGCACAATGCCAGAACAAATGACGAAGGTTCATCATCGATAGGACCCTTTCGTTCTTTGGAGTCGCAATTTTTTGAAAAGCGGTTTAATATTAATATTATTAATGTTGATTCTACTTTAAAACACTCGCTGTGTACAGAACTGCAAACTGCAAAATGTGACTGACAGGTTTGGTCGCACGACAAGGTAGGTGGTGTGTGTGTGTCTGTGTGTGTGTGTGACAGCATGTTGGAGAAGAGAGTGTGTGTGTGTGTGTGCGTGTGGTGTGTGCGTGTGTGTGTGTGTGTGCGTGGTGCGTGTGCGTGTCTCTTTGTAGGCGAGCGAGAGAGAAAGTGTGTGCATGGGAGGGGGCGGAGGAAGACGAGTATAATTTATTTTTCCAACATAAAACACCGATTAAGTTTCTCTCTCCCCCCTGAGGTCGGAGATCTCTTGAGTTTATTGGCAGATCTGTGACTGCAGCCCCTCTGTTCATCATTTCAACTAGTTTGGTTTACTAATTGTTTTGTTGAATACATTTCAGGGCATTTGGTGTTTGACATTTGTAATGGATTAGATCAGATTCACCGTGATTGTGCCACAGCACAATATAAAATACAATACAATGTGCAACTTGCTAACATAATACTACTTTTTGTGTTGTTTCCATGCCTACTTTGTTTATATGCCTCGCTGTTTATGTGCTTATTTGGTTACACTTCTCATTCCTACAACAAAAAGCTGCTCTTTTTTGCTGTAAAGCCTGTAAACAGTGTGGATATTCTGATTCTGATCCCTCCAATTTGTGATATTTGTGATTTGTTCTACTTCACATTCCGCTGGGCATCGGCAACTTTTAATTCACGTGCCACTTCACTCTTAATGTGTAACGTGGAATGTCAGGGGGACGTTGGCAGTAGACCCAATTCGCGAGACTTCAGACTCAGGGTTATGCGGTATATTCAATGTTATTTATTACCGTGACAGGTAGATGAACAGACAGGCAGGTGATGAACAGATAGGCAGGTAGGCAGGTGAAAGACAGACAGGCAGGTAGGCAGGTAGGCAGGGGCAGGCAGGCAGGTGAAGGAACAGGCTGGCCTGGAGGCTGGTTACAATCCATACGGAATGGATCAACAACCTGGGAACTTGTAAAACCCGGAATTAACGGACAAGATATTAACAACAGGAAGTCTTGCAACAATGATCCGACAACTCGTGGGTGGGAGAGCCGGGTGCTTTTATGCCGTGACTTAATTGCAGATTGCGGACAGCCGCGAACATAGCGCAGGTGCCCGCTAATCGTCCAGGGGCGGCACTAGGCGCCCGGAGAGCCCCGCTAACCCTCCAGAGGCGGCATTGGCGGCCCGGGAGCCCGGGGCCACGTATCGAGATCGTGACAGTACCCCCCCTCAACGGGAGCCTCCTGGCGACCCACGATGAGCCGGGCCCGGCACGTCGGGTGGCACGACCCGGAGGATGGGCGGAGGACGAGCAGGGCCCTCCGGCGACGACCCGGAGGCTGGGTGGAGGCCGAGCAGGGACCACCTCAGGCGGACGACCCGGAGGCTGGGCGGAAGGCCGAGCAGGGACCCTCAGGCGGACGACCCCGGAGGCAGGGTGGAGGACACCGGCGCCGTCCGAGCGGGGACCGGGACCGGGGATGAACTGCCGTCTGGCAGCCGGACGCAATAGGAGCTGCGGTGGATGCAGCCGGGACCGGGAGAGGCTGCGGCGTTGCAGCCGGGACCGGGAGAGCTGCGACCCGGCAGCAGGGACTGGCAGGAACTGCGGCGGTCCAGCCGGGACCGGGACCGGGACAGCTGGCACCGGCAGCAGGGCACCCCCGGAGCTGCAGGCCCCAAGGACCGGGACTTCGGGATGGGCTGGCCCGGCCAGGGACGGCAGGAGCCGGCGATCACCGGGACCCGGGACGGCTGGCACCCGGCAGGCAGGGACTGGCCAGAGAGCTGCGGGCAGTCCGAGCCGGGACCCGGGACTCGGGACGGCTGGCACCCGGCAGCAGGGACTGGCAGGAGCTGCGGCGATTCCAGCCGGGACCGGGACTCGGGACAGCCTGGCACCCGGCAGCAGGCACTGGCAGGAGCTGCGGTGGGTCCCAACCGGGACCGGGACTCGGGACAGCTGGCACCCGGCAAGCAGGGACTGGCAGGAGCTGCAGCGATTCAGGCCCGGGACCCGCGACCTCGGGACGGCTGGCCACCCGGCAACAGGGACTGGCAGCAGCTGCGGCGATCCAGCCCGGGACCGGGACTTCGGCGACGTGGCACCCGCAGCGGGACACCGCTGGCACCCCGGACCCCCAGCAGGGACTGGCAGGAGCTTGCGGCGATTCAGCCGGGACGCGACTCGGGCACGTGCTGGCACCCGGCAGCAGGGACTGGCAGCAGCTGCGGCGATCCAGCCGGGACCGGGACTCGGGACGGCTGGCACCCGGCAGCAGGGACTGGCAGGAGCTGCGGCGATCCAGCCGGGACCGGGACTCGGGACGGCTGGCACCCGGCAGCAGGGACTGGCAGGAGCTGCGGCGATTCAGCCGGGACCGGGACTCGGGACAGCTGGCACCCGGCAGCAGGCACTGGCAGGAGCTGGCGGCGGTCCCAACCGGGACCCGGGACTTCCGCGGAACAGCTGGCACCCCGGCCAGCAGGCACTGGCAGGAGCTGCGGCGGTCCAGCCGGGACCGGGACTCGGGACAGCTGGCACCCGGCAGCAGGCACTGGCAGGAGCTGCGGCGGTCCAACCGGGACCGGGACCCGGGGTGGCTGCGACCTGGCCGCAGGGACTGGTGGGAGCTGCTGTGGTCCAGCCGGGACCGGGACTCGGCACGGCTGGCACCTGGCAGCTGGGACTGGCAGGGGCTGCGGCGGCGCAACCAGGACCGGGACCCGGGATGGCTGTGACCCAGCAGCGGGAAAACAGGACTGCCGTGGTTCGGCCGGGACCGGGACCCGGGGTGGCTGCGACCTGGCCGCAGGGACTGGTGGGAGCTGCTGTGTCCAGCCGGGACCTGGGGACTTCGGGGTGGGGTGGCACCTGGCAGCATGGGACTGGTGGGAGCTTGCTGCAGATCCAGCCGGGACCCGGGACTCGGCACGGCTGGCACCCTGTGCAGCAGGGACTGGTGGGAGCTGCTGGCGGTCCAGCCGGGACCGGGACTCGGCAACCGGCTGGCACCCTGGGCAGCTAGGGACTGGCAGGGGCTCGGCGGCGCAACCAGGACCGGGACCCGGGATGGCTGGTGCCCAGCAAGCGGGAAAACAGGACTGCTGCGGTTCAGCCCGGGACCGGGACCCGGGGGTGGCTGCGACCTGGCCCGCAGGGACTGGTGGGAGCTGCTGCCGGTTCCAGCCCGGGACCGGGACTCAGGCGACGGCTGGCAACCTGGCAAGCAGGGAGAAAACTGGCAGGGGCTTGCGGCGCAACCATGGACCGGGACCCCGGGATGAGCTGTGACCCAGCAGCCGGGGAAAACAGGACAACGTGCTTGCGGTTCAGCCCCGGGGACCTGGACCCGGGTGGCTGCGACCTGGCCGCCAGGGACTGGCAGGGGCTGCGGCGGCGCAACCAGGACCGGGACCCGGGATGGCTGTGACCCAGCAGCGGGAAAACAGGACTGCTGCGGTTCAACCGGGACCGGGACCCGGGGTGGCTGCGACCTGGCAGCAGGGACTGGCAGGGGCTGCGGCGGCGCAACCAGGACCGGGACCCGGGATGGCTGTGACCCAGCAGCGGGAAAACAGGACTGCTGCGGTTCAGCCGGGACCGGGACCCGGGGTGGCTGCGACCTGGCCGCAGGGACTGGCAGGGGCTGCAAGCGGCGCAACCAGGAACCGGGACCCGGATGGCTGTGACCACAGACAGCGGGAAAACAGGACTGCTGCGGTTCAGCCGGGACCGGGACCCGGGGTGGCTGCGACCTGGCCGCAGGGACTGGTGGGGGCTGCTGCGGTCCAGCCGGGACCGGGACTCGGGGTGGCTGGCACCTGGCAGCAGGGACCGGCAGGAGCTGCGG
The DNA here is from genome assembly GCA_002895965.2 of Coryphaenoides rupestris. Taxonomy (NCBI): domain Eukaryota; kingdom Metazoa; phylum Chordata; class Actinopteri; order Gadiformes; family Macrouridae; genus Coryphaenoides; species Coryphaenoides rupestris. The sequence goes on along the minus strand of PIJE02001587.1, from coordinate 7,537 downwards.
CGGTGTAACCGGGACCGGGACCCGGGGTGGCTGGCACCTGGCAGCAGGGACTGGTGGGAGCTGCTGCGGTCCAGCCGGAACCGGGACTCGGAACGGCTGGCACCCCGGCAGCAGGGACTGGCAGGGGCTGCGGCGGTGCAACCAGGTCCGGGACCCGGGATGGCTGTGACCCAGCAGCGGGAAAACAAAACTGCTGCGGCCACGCCGGGACCGGGACCCGGGAAGACGGGGGTTGCCTGCCCCGCCGCCGGTGAGCCCGCTGGACGCTCCGAGGGCCCCCCACGGCCAGTGCGGGTTCCCCTCGTAACGCTCCATTGCGGTCCCACCCGGGACCCGGGATAGGCATTGGCGAGCCCAGCCAGCGGGAGACCGACGGCTGCTGCAGTCCAACCCGAGACCCCGGGAGCCCGGGGATCCTTGTACCTCGGCAGTCGGCTCACACCGGGAAGCCGAGGTACTCCCCCAGAGGGCTGACATACCTCTGGGTTCTGAATCGGCCGGTAGGAGCTCGACTCTAGGCTGGATCTGGTCGAGAATGGACTGCCACTGGCGGACTAACCCCAAGCCCGAGTCTGCTGGGTCCATTGTTGGTCGGATCATTCTGTCAGGGGGAGTTGGCAGTAGGACCCAATCGCGAGACTCAGACTCAGGGTTATGCGGTATATTCAATGTTATTTATTACCGTGACAGGTAGATGAACAGACAGGCAGGTGATGAACAGATAGGCAGGTAGGCAGGTGAAAGACAGACAGGCAGGTAGGCAGGTAGGCAGGCAGGCAGGCAGGTGAGGAACAGGCTGGCTGGAGGCTGGTTACAATCCATACGGAATGGATCAACAACTGGACTTGTAACCCGGAATAGCGACAAGTATTAACAACAGGAATCTTGGCAAACTATTGATCCCGACACTCCGTCGGGTGGAGAGCCGGGGCTATTTACCCGCCGTGACTAATTGCAGTATTGGCGGACAGCCGCGAACATAGCGCAGGTGCCGCTAATCGTCCAGGGGCGGCACTAGGCGCCCGGGGAGCCCCTGCTAACCTCCAGAGGCCGGCCATTGGCGCCCGGGGAGCCCGGGTCCGACGTCTGAAGATCGTGACTACGTGACCATTACACTTCTTGAATAGTAGTATAGAAATATAGTACATATACAATATAGTACAATATAAATACGTGGAGGGCGATATCTCCAGCAGTACTGTAAAGGATATATACTGCATATACTGTGTATATAATATACTAATATAATAGATATTATTTCAGTGTGTGTGTGTGTGTGTGTGTGTGTGTGCGTGCCGGCTAATGAGGTGGTTTTCTATTCCTGTCAGGCGGGGGATTCTTCGGGCTGATGTGCAAAAATAACCGGTTCCGTCGCACGTCGGTGGTCTTCCTGGGGATGGTGGTCCACTTCGTGGCGTTCTACCTGATCTTCCTGAGCATCCCCGACGACGCCCCCCTGGTGCTCAGGGGCGTCACGCGGGTCAAGTCCTACCTGACCCCCAGGTAACGGAGAAGGAGGCCCTCAGGAGCGTAGATGAAGAACAGTATATATATAATTTCATATATTATATTAAATTATATTATGTTATGGTGTCGTATTGTACAGTATAATAACAAGCAAGTCGACATTTCAACATTTAGGCGGGAATTCTCGAAAAATGACAGTTATGGTAGTTAAGAGGTGAAAAAAAGTGTGGTTCTGTAGGTCGGTTATTTGTTTGTTTGGGTTTTTTTTAACGTGGTGACAACAACAACAACAACAACAACCTTATTGCGTCTTCTTCAGCGTTTCCATCGCGCTGCTGTGTAGCTTCCTGCTGGGCCTGGGCGACAGCTGCTTCAACACGCAGCTGTACAGCATCCTGGGCTGCGTGTACGCCGAGCACAGCACGCCCGCCTTCGCCATCTTCAAGTTCGTCCAGGTAAGCCCCGCCCCCCCTCCTCCTCCTCCTCCTCCTCCTCGTCATCATCGTCGTTGTTGTTGTTGTTGTTGTCATCGCTGCTCGGCCATGTATAGACACGCCCCCTCTCTCTGGGGAGAGAGAGAGAGAGAGAGAGAGAGAGCGCTGGACTGGGAGTGGGCGGAGCTGTGGGCGGAGCTGAAACGGTTTCCGATTGTCGCAATTTCCGATCCCGAGATGAGATGGAGGAAGTGTGTGGTGGGAGTATTGCTTGGTGGTGTATTGTGTCATGGACTATACACAATACACCACAAATACAATACTCTAGTACTAAAATATATATATATATAATCATTAGTTATCATACGAGTTTTGATGTTAATAATAATAATAATAATGGGAATAATAATTTGTAATATGAATATACTACTACTACTACTACTACTACTACTACTACTACTACACCACTATTACTACTACTATACTAATATACTACTACTATAATAATATACGAGTACTACTACTACTAATAAAAATATATAGAAACCATGGATGAAGCAATGTTGGCGGTTATGTTTATCACAGTTTATTAAATCAGTGTGTCCCTGAGCGAAGTCTGAACAGTCGTGTGTATATTTTTCTTCTTCTTCTTCTTCTTCTGTCTTTTCTCTCTTCTTCTTCTTCTTCTACCGACTCTCGGGGGGTCGTCCCCCTAAAACAGTCGATCTTCGCGGCGCTGGCCTTCTTCTACAGCGGCTACCTGCTGCTGAGGTGGCAGCTGCTGCTCATGGTGCTGCTGGGCTTCAGCGGCACGCTCTGCTTCTTCGTGGCGGAGCGCACCCAGGACCTCCCCGCGGACGCCCCGCTGTAGCGGAGGGGCCCCCCAGGAAGTACGTCGGTCGTCGGTCGTCGGTCGGCGGTCCCCCCGCGAGGCAGTGAAGTGTGTTCGCTCGGGGAGGGGGGGGGGAGGGACTCAGGGTTTTGGGGGCGAAATGTGTTTTAAAATTGTTTTTTTTATTTTAACGATCCAAGTCGCTCGGAGCGTCACCTGTAGGCCTCTACGGTTGACTCGCTTTCACACCAGCTCGATTTAAAGGGGACATATTATGCCACCGGGTGTGAGTGCGATTATCCATTGCAAGCCGTTTCGCAATTGCCATGTGACTACGGCATTCCCACTTGTGATGTCACTAGACGGTAGTCAAGTTTCAAGTTTCAAGTATTTCATTGTCACTTCACAATTCACACGTGAGTATAAGCAGTGAGTGAAAAACCTTTTGTGCAAAACGCCCGACAGCCGACAGTAATTATAAAAGACGGCACATTCTGAAATGGCGAATCACGCTCACACCTCGTGGCACAATAGGGGACCTTTAATATTGTAACTTTACGTTTTTTAAATCTAATATTATATAAATGGACGGACATTACTGTAATTTAATTTATTACCGTGACAGGTAGATGAACAGACAGGCAGGTGATGAACAGATAGGCAGGTAGGCAGGTGAAAGACAGACAGGCAGGTAGGCAGGTAGGCAGGCAGGCAGGCAGGTGAGGAACAGGCTGGCTGGAGGCTGGTTACAATCCATACGGAATGGATCAACAACTGGACTTGTAACCCGGAATAGCGACAAGTATTAACAACAGGAATTCTTGCAACAATGATCCGACACTCGTGGGTGGAGAGCCGGGGCTTTTATGCCGTGACTAATTGCAGATTGCGGACAGCCGCGAACATAGCGCAGGTGCCGCTAATCGTCCAGGGGCGGCACTGGCGCCCGGGAGCCCCGCTAACCCTCCAGAGGCGGCATTGGCGCCCGGGAGCCCGGGGCCACGATCGAGATCGTGACACGTGACCATTACACTTCTTGAATAGTAGTATAGAAATATAGTACATATACAATATAGTACAATATAAATACGTGGAGGGCGATATCTCCAGCAGTACTGTAAAGGATATATACTGCATATACTGTGTATATAATATACTAATATAATAGATATTATTTCAGTGTGTGTGTGTGTGTGTGTGTGTGTGCGTGCCGGCTAATGAGGTGGTTTTCTATTCCTGTCAGGCGGGGGATTCTTCGGGCTGATGTGCAAAAATAACCGGTTCCGTCGCACGTCGGTGGTCTTCCTGGGGATGGTGGTCCACTTCGTGGCGTTCTACCTGATCTTCCTGAGCATCCCCGACGACGCCCCCCTGGTGCTCAGGGGCGTCACGCGGGTCAAGTCCTACCTGACCCCCAGGTAACGGAGAAGGAGGCCCTCAGGAGCGTAGATGAAGAACAGTATATATATAATTTCATATATTATATTAAATTATATTATGTTATGGTGTCGTATTGTACAGTATAATAACAAGCAAGTCGACATTTCAACATTTAGGCGGGAATTCTCGAAAAATGACAGTTATGGTAGTTAAGAGGTGAAAAAAAGTGTGGTTCTGTAGGTCGGTTATTTGTTTGTTTGGGTTTTTTTTAACGTGGTGACAACAACAACAACAACAACAACCTTATTGCGTCTTCTTCAGCGTTTCCATCGCGCTGCTGTGTAGCTTCCTGCTGGGCCTGGGCGACAGCTGCTTCAACACGCAGCTGTACAGCATCCTGGGCTGCGTGTACGCCGAGCACAGCACGCCCGCCTTCGCCATCTTCAAGTTCGTCCAGGTAAGCCCCGCCCCCCCTCCTCCTCCTCCTCCTCCTCCTCGTCATCATCGTCGTTGTTGTTGTTGTTGTTGTCATCGCTGCTCGGCCATGTATAGACACGCCCCCTCTCTCTGGGGAGAGAGAGAGAGAGAGAGAGAGAGCGCTGGACTGGGAGTGGGCGGAGCTGTGGGCGGAGCTGAAACGGTTTCCGATTGTCGCAATTTCCGATCCCGAGATGAGATGGAGGAAGTGTGTGGTGGGAGTATTGCTTGGTGGTGTATTGTGTCATGGACTATACACAATACACCACAAATACAATACTCTAGTACTAAAATATATATATATATAATCATTAGTTATCATACGAGTTTTGATGTTAATAATAATAATAATAATGGGAATAATAATTTGTAATATGAATATACTACTACTACTACTACTACTACTACTACTACTACACCACTATTACTACTACTATACTAATATACTACTACTATAATAATATACGAGTACTACTACTACTAATAAAAATATATAGAAACCATGGATGAAGCAATGTTGGCGGTTATGTTTATCACAGTTTATTAAATCAGTGTGTCCCTGAGCGAAGTCTGAACAGTCGTGTGTATATTTTTCTTCTTCTTCTTCTTCTTCTGTCTTTTCTCTCTTCTTCTTCTTCTTCTACCGACTCTCGGGGGGTCGTCCCCCTAAAACAGTCGATCTTCGCGGCGCTGGCCTTCTTCTACAGCGGCTACCTGCTGGCTGAGGTGGCAGCTGCTGCTCATGGGTGCTGCTGGGGCTTCAGCGGCACGCTCTGCTTCTTCGTGGCGGAGCGCACCCAGGACCTCCCCGCGGACGCCCCGCTGTAGCGGAGGGGCCCCCAGGAAGTACGTCGGTCGTCGGTCGGCGGTCCCCCCGCGAGGCAGTGAAGTGTGTTCGCTCGGGGAGGGGGGGGGGGGGAGGGACTCAGGGTTTTGGGGGGCGAAATGTGTTTTAAAATTGTTTTTTTTTATTTTAACGATCCAACGTCGTCGGAGCGTCACCTGTAGGCCTCTACGGTTGACTCGCTTTCACACCAGCTCGATTTAAAGGGACATATTATGCCACCGGGTGTGAGTGCGATTATCCATTGCAAGCCGTTTCGCAATTGCCATGTGACTACGGCATTCCCACTTGTGATGTCACTAGACGGTAGTCAAGTTTCAAGTTTCAAGTATTTCATTGTCACTTCACAATTCACACGTGAGTATAAGCAGTGAGTGAAAAACCTTTTGTGCAAAACGCCCGACAGCCGACTAATTATAAAAGACGGCACATTCTGAAATGGCGAATCACGCTCACACCTCGTGGCACAATAGGGGACCTTTAATATTGTAACTTTACGTTTTTTAAATCTAATATTATATAAATGGACGGACATTACTGTAATTTAATTTGCACTTTCTGTTCTCTCACGAGCAAACGCCCTGTCGCCACGGACAAATGTTCATAAATATTTAAGTTTAAGCCGCGCCATTATGCATCGCTAATACGCCGCTTCGATATTAACCCTGACGTTTTATTACCCTAAATGTTTACTTATTTATTGTCTCGATTGTTGTTGCTAATGAGGAGATAATGTTCGCAACGCTCGGACGCGATCATGCATCGGCGCTTCATTCCGCGTTTGAAGATGAGAAGGAAAAACTGAATAATCGCTTTTATGTACATTTGAGTAACTTGAGGCGTTTAACCAGAGCCAAGCTATTTGTAGACGCAAGACTAAACTGGACAACGTTTTCTTTAAATTCATATCAGCTTTGTCAAAACAAACTAAAAACACTGGATTACAGGGTTAGCTCTTAAGTTATTTTAGTTAATTAAGTTAGTTTTTATTTCCAGAGCTCAGTGACGCTTGGGTCATTTATCTCTATTATGCGGTTTTAAAAATATTGAACTTTATTTAAGCGCCACAAATACACTTTTCAGAGGACAATCAGTAGAGCACGGTGGTGTAAGAAACGTCTATTGCGCCAATTGAAATATCTTTTCTGTTTCCATTTGAATGTCGTATTGATGTACAAGGTTGATGTCCCACAAGTATCTGTTTTCTGTGTTATTTTATAAAGGATTTTATAGAAATAAAACATCTCTGTGTGTAGTAGCATCCAACTGCCATCATCATCATCATCATCATCATGGTCACAACACGGCTGCACGGCTCGACTCGACTGGTACCTGCTGCTTTTCCACTACAGATCTGCGTACCACAGTACTAGAGTACTACACAGTACTACAGTACCACAGTACTCTAGTACCACAGTACTACAGTACGCCCTCCGTGTAGCAGGAAGAAAAACTGAAAAACACACTGGTCCCTGTGGAGCAGCGGACAGAAGCTGGAGGTTTAAAGCTCTGGGACCACTGAGGTTTAAGTCCTCCTCGTGTTTAAGATAAGATAGAACTTTAATGATCCAGAAAGGAAATTCTTGTGCCAGGTTGCATAGAAATAGAATAGAACAACAGAGAAATAAACAGTAGGATAATAAAAATAATATAACAGATTTAGAGATAGGATCCTATTTTAAGATAGGATAGTCAGCAAAAACAATTAGGGTTAGGGTTAGGGTTAGGGTTCTTCCAGGGCTAGGGTTAGGGTTAGGGTTAAGTTTAAGTTTAAGTTTAAGTTTAAGTTTAAGTTTAAGTTTAAGTTTAAGTTAGGGTTGAGTTTTTTTTTTTTTTTTTTTTTTTTTTTTTTTTTTTTTTTTTTTTTTTTTTTTTGTTTTTGTTCTTTTTAGGGTTAAGGGTTAAGGGTTGGGTTAGGGTTCTTCTTCGCGGCGCTTGTTTAGGCGTTAAGGCGTTTTGATGGGTTTAGGGGTTCTTCAGCGGCTAGGGGTTTATAGGGTGTAGGGTTAGGTTAAGTTTTGAGTTTAAGAGTGTTTAAAGAAGTTTTTATAAATAGTGTTAAGTTTAAAGGTTTAAGTTTAGAGGTTTAAAGGGTAACCGTGT
>PIJE02001586.1:110970-113470 GCA_002895965.2 Coryphaenoides rupestris | reverse complement strand
CACACACACACACGCTCTCACCCCTTCACCCACACACACTCTCACCCCTTGACCCACACACACGCTCTCACCCCTTCACACACACACATGCTCTCACCCCTTCACCCACACACACTCTCACCCCTTCACCCACACACACGCTCTCACCCCTTGACCCACACACACGCTCACCCCTTCACCCACACACACATGCTCTCACACCTTGACCCACATAATAATAGTTATCATCATCATGATCATTCCTGCTGCTGCACATTAACCTACATATGGATACGTGTTGTTCTTCCTGTAGCAGAAGCCTCGGTGTGCGCTTGATTCGGTGCAGTCGGTAGCTCAGCTGGGCGGGTGGGTTATGAGGCCGTTATGAGGCCGCATGGAAGCCAGCCTCTGTCTCAGACTCACGTCGCTCGGCACGAGGGGTGAGAGGGAGAGAGATGAAGAGAGAGAGGGGCGAGAGGGAGCGAGAGAAAGAGAGAGAGGGGTGAGAGGGAGTGAGAGAGAGGGAGAGGGGTGAGAGGGAGAGAGAGAAAGAGAGAGAGGGAGTGAAAGCGGAAGAGGGAGAGGGGGAGAGGGAAAGAGAGGGAGCAAGAGAGAGGGAGAGAGAGAGGCAGAAAGAGAGGGGGAGTGAAAGAGAAAGAGGGAGAGAGAGGAATGGGGTGAGAGGGAGCGAGAGAGATGGAGGGGGGAGATGGAGAGAGAGAGAGAGAGGGAGAGGCAGAAAGAGAGAGGGAGAAAAGAGAGAGAGAGAAGCAGAAAGAGGGAGTGAAAGAGAAGCAGAAAGAGAGGGAGTGAAAGAGAAAGGGGGAGAAGGAGAGAGGGAGAGAGAGAGGGAAGAGATAGAGGGAGAGGCAGAAAGAGAGGGAGCGAAAGAGAAAGAGGGAGAGGGGGAGAGGGAGAGAGAGAGAGGGAGAGGGAGAGGGAGGAAGAGAGAGGGAGCGAAAGAGAAAGAGAGAGAGGCGTAGAGGGAGAGGGAGAGAGAGAGAGAGAGGACTCAAAGGACGCTGTCTTGACCCTCTGTCCCGGGAGTCACAGCAGAGGCCATGTGGTATAAGTGCTGTGTAAGAGGGGATGGAAGAGTTTGACACATAAAACCATTCCATGCTTCTTAGTCGTGCTTCGCCGTGGCACAGCACCAACGCGCTGACTCCAGGAATCAATAGTTTTATTTAGTGTCTGGCCGCTGTACAATATCCCTCTTGACAGTGTTGTTGGAAAACAAAACGGCCAAAAACTACACGTGATTCACGTCTCGCACCCGTTTGCCTTAAAATAAGCTCACATTCAAACAGTCAATCATCATTTTTATTCCAAATATCTATGTTTAATAATAATGAGGATAGGCTAATGCTAATGTTATTAATGACGCCAAATACATGACTTGACACAGGCTTGATTACAGTATTGATTAGTAATTAGGGAAAGCTACGTCTGCAGCGGGGAGTCAACCTGCTCAGAGTCTGGCGCGTCTCAGAGTAAACATCCACTCTCCTCTCCTCTCGCTGTCACTCAGCCAGAGGATCCATCCCACTAAACACCTGCTAAATATTCCTGGAGGATTGTTTGTTAGCCCGGATCTGAAATGCATTGCCATTCACTCAGCGGCAGCCGCTGGGACGGCGTCAGATGTTACATTTGGTTAAGAAAAAAAAGAAAAAGATGAAGAAGAAGAAGAAAAAGAGATCATCGAACCACCGAGTTCTCAAGCGGGGTTATAAGCGGCTGCCGCTGATGAGAAGTTAACGAGCGGCAGAGAGTCAATCTTAGCGCGAGCGCGGCCCCCGAGTTTAACTCTGTTTTGACTCGGAGTCTTGTTGATCTCGCGCCGAAAAGGCGTCAGACCGGAGTGTTGAAGTTGTTGATGTCTGCTATTAACTCCAAGAGTGTTGATTGATTCAGCCCCCCACCCCCCCCCCCCCCAACCCCACCACCCCACCCCCCCACCACCCCACCACCCCACCACCCCACCGACCGGCTCTCAGTACAGCAGCACAATCTCACAGGGAACATCTCGGTGTGTCCAATTAGAAGACATTTTAAGGTAGGCTACTAGCATGATGACGCTGCAGAAGATTGTCCTCTATATCGTTTAGTTGTATAGTTCACAGCAAGGCAGGTCAGACTGTAATGTTCTCACTGCTGTGTCTTCTGCATTAATACGATATTGTTCGCTTGCTAACAGCCCGGTCATGTTTAGCTAACCCGCCGATCGAATCACCCCGTAGCACGTTGCCTGCAGCAAATCTTCTGCATATTCAGTTCCAGCGTTTGGGATTATTTCAGCCCGATTAAGTAATAGGTATGTATGCGCTCGTTTATTTATTCGGTCGTGCTGATTGGTGAAGCTTTATGCTGTATGCTGTGTATGCAACTGTGAATGGAATTGATGGTTTGTAGCACTGTGGAAGACATGAGATGCCAGTGTGAAGCAAACACATATGGCGTTCCCTTCATTCTGGCTGTTATGGTTGAATATGTGATGTGATTGTTAATTATCGTGGTA
>PIJE02001586.1:95970-105970 GCA_002895965.2 Coryphaenoides rupestris | reverse complement strand
AATCATGCAGGGTGGGCATAGTGCGAACAGTATGTACGTCATCGTATCGATACTGCGTAGTTTGTTGATAGTCCTTAGATCAAGATATAGCGCGGTAGAAAATAATCTATACATGTAGTACGAGAGCAACGCAGTAGATAAATAATTCAATTACCTTCCTCATGACATACAGTACTGCACTAAAATATATAGTATACTCTAACGGACGAACACACACAACACACACACACACACACACACACACACACACACACTCACACACACACCTAGTATCTGAGTGTAGAGTGTGTCTTGCCCCTGGCGTTCCATTGATGAGAGCGATGAGATGCGCTAGCTCGACTACAGCCCTGACACACATTTCTAGCTTCTTCTCTCTCTCTCTCTCTCTCTCTCTCTCTCTCTCTCTCTCTCTCTCTCTACAGTGGCTGGGGTCCTTAAACCTCCCTCCACACGTCTTCTTGCTCCGCTGTCTCCATCCCTCTCTCTCTCTGTCCCGTTTCACAGTCTGCCAATTCTTTGACCCCAGCGAGTCCTTTAGATCAGAAAAAAAGATGAAGGCAGGCCCGCCGGAAGAATGGAGGTGGAAATGGAGGGAGAAAAGGAGACGTGGCGCGGAGGAGGAGGAGGAGGGAGGAGGGGAGGAGGAGGGAGGGAGGGAGGAGGGAGAGGAGGAGGAGGAGGAGGGAGGAGGGGAGGAGGAGGAGGGGAGGGAGGAGGAGGGAAGGGAGGGAGGAGGAGGGAGGAGGAGGAGGGAGGAGGGAGGAGGAGGGAAGGAGGAGGAGAGGAGGAGGAGGGAGGGAGGAGGGAGGAGGAGGGAGGAGGGAGGGAGGAAGGGAGGGAGGAGGAGGGGAAGGGAGGGAGGAGGGAGGGAGGAGGAGGAGGAAAGGGGAGAGAATTAGAAGGAAGCAGGGAGGCAGGAAATATGGAAGAAAAAACAGCGGAAATGTTGAATGTTGATGAGCGGTAAATAGAGAGCACATGACCAAGACTGGCTGACGGTGTGTGTGTGTGTGTGTGTGTGTGTGTGTGTGTGTGTGTGTGTGTGTGTGTGTGTGTGTGTGTGTGTGTGTGTGTGTGTGTGTGTGTGTGTGTGTGTGTGTGTGTGTGTGTGTGTGTGTGTGTGTGTGTGTGTGTGTGTGTATGTGTGTGTGTGTGTGTGTGTGTATGTGTGTGTGTGTGTATGTGTGTGTGTGTGTGTGTGTGTGTGTGTGTGTGTGTGTGTGTGTGTGTGTGTGTGTGTGTGTGTGTGTGTGTGGAGGGTGGTGGGGGTCTTGGGGGGGGGGTAAAATATGTGCAAGCAGGAAAGGAATTATTGATTAGCGCGTGTGTTCCGTATACGTGTTCCGCCTATGCAAACACACCACCATCCCCTCGTGTTTTGAGTGACAGCGCTGTGCGTGTGTGTGTGTGTGTGTGTGTGTGTGTGTGTGTGTGTGTGTGTGTGTGTGTGTGTGTGTGTGTGTGTGTGTGTTGTGTGTGTGTGTGTGTGTGTGTGTGTGTGTGTGTGTGTGTGTGTGTGTGTGTGTGTGTGTGTGTGTGTGTGTGTGTGTGTGTGTGTGTGTGTGTGTTTGTTTGTATGTGTGTGTGTGACTGAAAAGAGTAAAACAGAGATGGGGGTAAGAATATTAAAGAGCGAGAGAGCGAGAGAGAGAGAGAGAGCGTGAGGAGAGAGAGAGAGAGAGAGAGAGAGAGAGAGAGAGAGAGAGAGAGAGAGTCCAGGTGGAATATGATGTCGGGCCGGCCCTGCTGTTAATCGATGCGGTGGGCTTCGGAACCCCGACTCCTGGAAATTGGAAAGGAAGAGAGAGGAAGGAAAAGGAGCCCAAGAAACAAAAAGAGGAGGAAATGGAGGACGGGAAGGGATAGGTGTTTGCCACCGGGAATAAATTGAAAATGATGTCCTATGTTTGTGTGTGTGTGTGTGTGTGTGTGTTTGTTTGTGTGTGTGTGTGTGTGCGTGTGTCTGTGTGTCTGTGTGTGTGTGTATCTCCGGGACGAGTCATTATCTTTGCATTGTGTGTGTGTGTGTGTGTGTGTGTGTGTGCCTGCGCGTCCTGAACTGCATTAACCCTCACGCAGGTCTATCATCATCGCTAGCTAGCTTGCGTAGCCGTCGTCTGCTATCTCGGCCTCATCTGCCTGCCTCCACGGTGTACCTGCACCTGTGTGTGTGTGTGTGTGGTGTGTGTGTGTGCTTGTGCGTGTGTGCGTGCATGATGTGTGTGGTGTGTGCGTGGCGTGCGTGCGTGTGTGGTTTGTTGCACATACATCCAGTGTCTGCAGTGTGGGGGGCGAGAGTGTGTGTTTACAGTGCCTCCTTAATTGTTGTTTATCATATCATGCGGCACAATAACCACCTCCACCCCCACCCCCACCCGCCCAACCCCCACCCCCACCTCGTCTGTTCCTGCTGTATTATTATGCTCTCCTCTCTCTCTCCCCCTCTCTCTCTTTCTCTCTCTCGCCCTCAGACTCTCCCACTCTCTCTCTCTCTCTCTCTGCATCTATCTCGCCTTCCCTCCTTCTTATTCTCTGACTGCTGGGTTCTATTTTCTCTCTCTGTCTCTCTGTGTCTCTCTCTCTGTGTCTCTGTCTCTAGTTCGTACCGATCCTTCTCAGCCTGTAGCTGGAATATCAGCGGTTTCGTCTTTGTTGTTTCCTGTGTTCTCCTTCTTCTCCATATTCCCGCCGTTCCTCTCCCCCCCCCTACTAGACGCTCTGTCGCTTCTCCTGCTCTTCTTATTCTCCGCTCCTTGTGTGTTCCCCAATTATTACGTTCCCAATTTGTACACGCTTTCCCCGTCAGTGGAGGATATATCCGATGGATCAGGTTATTTTTTGGGTAACTCGCTATTCGCCGTGTTTCTCTCCGACTCTACCGCTCTCTGCACCCTCCCTCTCTCCCTCCCTCTAACGCTCTGTCCATCTTCTCTGTACTTGACTTGGAGTGGATGCACTTTTGTTTTCGACTTATTTTTTCTTCTTTTTTCTCTCTTTTATTCCATTTTCTGCCTCCTGCTCTCTCTTTCTCTCTCGCTCTCTCTTTCTCTCTCTTTCTACGTCTCTCTCTATCTCCCTCTCTCCCCTGTTTCCCAGGCACCCTCTCTCTTAGCGTGCTATACGTCCGCCCTCCCCCTTGGCAGGTTGCCATGGTCGCCATACCCACTCTCTCTCTCCTATTGGTCCTGGCAGAGTGGGCGGGTCTGGTGGACTCCTCCCCTCACCTCCTGCTCCGGCCCAGTCCGCGGGAGCGCGACGCCGGGTCTGTCATGAACTTCAACATCGCCGTGATCCACGCCGGTGCCACCGTGCAGTCTGAGGCGGCGGTGGCCGGGCCCGGGGGGAAGGTGCCCTACCCCGGCTTCGGCCGCGTGCACAGCTCCCTGGGGGAGAGCGTGGTCACCCAGTGGGGGTCCGCCAACGTCATCTGGCTACAGGTTGGCGCTTTACTGTCCCCTACTGTGCTGGGTCCCAGATGTGGGGTACGTGTGCCCCTAGGGGTACTTTGAAGGATTGCAGAGGGGCACTCGGGACAGGAATTAAAAAGTTTTTATCGTTTAGAAAATGAACGAATACCACCTTAATACAATTTAGTACAACTGATTAGCAACATAGGAACACGTTTGGTAAATCTTTCCACCAAGAGCGTATCACTTTAACATTAAAGGGGTATTTAAAAAGTCTTAGAGGGGATACGTTAGTAAAAATAGTTTGAGAACCACGGCCTGCCTCCTAGGCCTCATCGTTTAGCCCCGGCGTGAAGGAATGGAGTAATAACGTGGATCCATTATTCATTCTGCTCTCCCTTCATTACCTGAGCTGAATAGGCAGCATAGGGCAGCCGTCGTGCGCTAGGCTAGGCTAGGCTAGGCTAGGCTAGGCTCGGCTAGGCTAGCTCCAGGTGAATGCTCTGCTCTCTGACAGCCGCGCGCATTCTTAGCTCGACGCGCCACGTACATGACACCGGGCACGCCCACAACACCAGGTCACCTGACCCTACCCTCTCACTGTACAACCTGTGGCTCTCTCTCTCTCTTTCTCTCTCTCTCTCTCTCTCTGTCTCTCTCTCGCTCCGTCTCTCTCTCTGTGTCTCTCTCTCTCTCTCTCTCTCTCTCTCTCTCTCTCTCCTCTCTCTCTCTCCTCTCTCTCTCGTCTTACTTACTGTCTCTATACCGTTCTCTCTCTTCCCATCCTTATCTCTTACTGTCTCTATACATCTCTCTCACACTCCCTCTCTCTTACTGTCTCTACCTCTCTCTCTCTTCCCATCCTTCTCTCTTACTGTCTCTATACCTCTCTCTCTCACACTCCCTCTCTATTACTGTCTGCTATACCTCTCTCTCCTCTGCCTCTTTCTTACTGTCTCTATACAATCTCTCTCTCTCACTCTTTCCTTCTCTCTTCCCTGTCACTACACTACACTACACCCCTTCCTCCTGTGTGTGACAGGTAAACGACAGCAGCCCTAAGACGGTGCTGTCCCAGCTGTGTGGTCTGCTGGCGGCGAGGCCCCTGCAGGGCCTGGTGTACGAGGAGGAGAGGCCCCCGCCCACAGCCTGGGGGCCCCTGGCCCCCATGCTGGAGTTTGTCTCCGCCCAAACAGGACTGCCTATCGTGGCAGTGGGAGGCGGAGCAGGGCTGGGGCGGATGCCACAGGTAGGTAGCGCATGCGTGTGTGTGTGTGTGTGTCTGTGTGTGTGTAACAGTGAGGAACTGTATTTGTATCCACTTCTATCTATTTTGTGGAGTGTGCATATTCTGTGTTTAAGACACAGATGGGAGAGCGTAGGTCCACACCAGCGTAGCAGAAGCAGACGTGACTAATGCTCGGTGATTACAGGGCTGAAGGCGTGCTGTTTGGCATGGGGTTTTAGCCAAACCAAATGTGTTGCTGGCCTGCTGACAGGCTGCTTCTCTCCTCTCGCGCTCTCCTAAGGATCCGTCAAAGCAGGGGCCATGCATTTTTAACGTCCAAAGTCAAGACAGCAACCGACTTCTTTAGCTGCACTGTGTCGCATTTATTTGCCAAGGAACACAAGGCAGGAGCTGTGTTCTGGACGAGGAAACAAACGCTTTGAGACGAATAACAACAACAATAAACAAATGAATAATTAAAAGAACTCAAAATCAGAAAATCACAGACCACAATAAATATGTCTTAGCTTGTTTGCCAGCAGGATATGGCAAGATTAGAGCAGTTGGCCAGGCCAAGTTGGCTTGCAGGCAAACTGATGTTTCAGACACAAATTGGTGTCTGCATTGAGACACTGTTTACTCACCTCACCAGGCATGTGCAGTGTTTCATTTGGGAGACGCCATGTTTTTAGTTTTTACTCTTGTTGGGTAAAATAATTGGAGAATGTCAAGTGAAAATTGTTGAACAGGGATGCTGACAGTAGTTACGTACAGACGTCGGTTGTTGTGCTGATGTTAAAGTGTACTTCAGTGTGACGGACAAAGGTCTCCCTCGCTGAATGTTATGCTTGTTGTTTTTTAATAACAGCAATGGGTTCTCTGCAAACTCAATGTGTATTCACTTGTTTCTGTGTGGTCTCTGACATGCTCTTGCTAGAAGCCATGGCTTGTTGCTGTGGTTGTTAGTGTGATGTGTTTGCATGAGTGTTCCTCTTGCTATCAATGCCGCAATTGAATTTGTTTAGGAAAAGTCAAACATCTTCCTGATTTCAAGCCAAACTCCCTCAGATTGGCTTGAAAAGAGAGAGTCCGGGTTTAAAATACAGTACACACAGAAACCTGCTCCCCCTTACAAGACCACGTTAACGGTTACGCTAACAATGCTAGCTAACCAGTCAACGAGTGGACGCCATCGCTGAAAACGTAAAACACTGTGGATTTGAAACAGTATGGCGGTCGCCAACTGTCTGGGGGTTGAAATTGTTAAGACATTCCGTGGCATTTCATATGCTGCGCGACAGTTGTCATCTCTGTGACTGTTGTACATATGTGACAACGGAGGTGAAAGGCATCATGGGAGATGGGGTGGGGGGGGGGGGGTGTGGTGGCAGGCAGAAGGTCAAGTTCTCTGTAGTCCGCTGCAGAGAATGTCTGCCTCCGCATCATGTTTGATCTGCAAATGGCCACACAAAACTGAAGCGGCTGCTAACCTTCCTCCCCCTCTGATTGTGGGGGGCATGGGGGGGGAGGGTTTGGTTACGCAGGTGTGCAATCGTTTGTAATGTGGTATAACTTGTGCATGTGTGTGTGTGTGTGTGTGTGTGTGCACATGTATGCGTGTGTGTGTGCATGTTCTTGTAAGATGAACCAGGGAGGGTGTTAGCGTCAGCCTAGTGAAGGAACCAAGAAGCAAAAATAATTTGACAACAATAATTATTAAGTCTTGAGGGGTAAAAAAAAAAAAATGGAGACGCTTTGAGGATCTGTTTCTATAGTGTTCATCCTCGGCTCACTGAGAACAGTCAGCCTTTCATGGAAGACCACCGTCTCCCTGGAGTTCCGTGCACCACGTCTCTCGTTGCGTTGTGTTGGCCCTGTGGCCGCCACTAAGACACGCCTCCCTGGCGCTACACCGAAGCTAGTCGCGCACGTATGGTCAGAGGTGTGTGTGTGTGTGGACGGTGTGTGTGTGTGTGTGTGTGTGTGTGTGTGTGTACACTGAGAAGAATTATGCTGCTCTCCCCTTCCCCCCGTCCCTCCCTCCCTCCCTTCCTCCCCCGAAATCCAACTCCCCCCCACCCCCCCAACCCCGCCCCCCCCCCGCCTCCCCCCTAAATCAGGAGACAGGCTCCATATTTCTCCAGTTCAGCTCCTCCACCGCCCTCCAGCTGGAGGTGATCTTCGAGGTGCTGGAGGAGTACGACTGGACGGCCTTCTCCGTGGTGTCCACGCGTCACCACGGCTACCAGGACTTCCTGTCGGTGGTGGAGGGCCTGACGGACGGCTCCTTCATCGGCTGGGAGAAGAAGAGCGTGGTGATCCTCAACGTGACCGACGACCCGGGGGGCGCGCGCATCCGCCGGCTGCTCAAGGAGAACGAGGCGCAGGTGAGACAGGGGGGGGGGGAGGGGTTAGGGGAGAAGGGGGTGAGGAAAGGGGAGGAAGGTGGTGCTGGTGGTGGTGGACAGCAGTGGTGCCGGTGGTGCCGGCGGTGGTGGGTGGCGATCGGCTGTGTTTCCTTCCTTCTTCGTCCCTCCCTCTTTCCCTCCACACCTCTCGCTCTCTCCCCTCTCTCCTCTACGCTTCTGATCTCCTCCCCGTTGTCATCTGGCGATCTGGAGACATACCAGAACAGTGCCACAGTACAGGCATGTAACGACCATGGGTCCTTCTGATTGGCTGACGGAGCTTCTAAGTGTGACACGCTGCTGTGACCCAGTGTTGTGGTGGGCAAAGCCAAAATGGCGCAGTGCTACGTTGTGGAGAGCGGAGGTTGGAAACTTTAGTATGCAAAATTCTCCCAAATTTATGTTAAGCGTTTTATCAGGGGCTTGGCCCCAGCGTTGCACAATTTGTTATGTTGATCAATGCGATGTATTCCCGGCTACTTCTTATTTTGTGCAGAACTTTTGCCAAGATGACGAACCTCCGCCCTTAAACGCGCTGAATGCGTCTGATTAGGTGCAGCACCAAACGCTGTCACTCTAACTCGTGTGATTGGCTGGTGATTCTGATTTTGAAATTCACATCTCAGACACACTGTCCTTTACCAAAGTGACTCATGTTTTCAGACTGTACTGCTGGCATGTTTAATTTCTTCACACGAATGCACCCTCTCTCTCTTTCTCTCTCTTTCTCTCCCTCTCTCTCTTGCTCTCTCCCGCTCTCTCTCATCAAACATTCATTCTCTTCTTATTCCCCGTCCCCTCTGTTCTCTCGCCTTTCAAACACGCGTTCTTCAACCCCTCCGCTTGCCCCCTCGGTTCCTCCCAACACCTTCCATTATGTCCTATCCCTCCCCCAAAATCTTGCCTCTTCAATTTTTCAACTCCCCTTCCTGTTCTCCCATCCCTCCTCCTCCTCCTCCTCCTCCTCCTCCCCTCCTCCTCCTCTCCCCAACCCCCATCAGCCTCTCGCACCGTTCTCTCTAGCAATTCTTTGCCTAGAGACAAACCCTTCCTCCCCCCGTCTCTCTCTTCCTTCCTTCCTCTCTCTCTCTCTCTCTCTCTCTCTCTCTCTCTCTCTCTCTCTCTCTCTCCATCACCGGTGCTAGTCCTCACCTCAATCTCCGTACGGCTCCGGCTATCTCTCTAATTCCTGTGGTCCATTTGTCCATCTCTGCTGCCCGCCTGCCTGCCTGCTGTATGTGGCCGCGGTCACAGACACATGGCCTGCGCTCACATCCCTTCAGTCTGGGTCTCAATGTCATCGCTGATGTCCCAGCATGGCCACTGCAGCTGTGTGTGTGCGTGCGCATGTGTGTGTGTGTGTGTGTGTGTGTGTGTGTGTGTGTGTGTGTGTGTGCGTGCGTGCGTGTGTGTGTGTGTGTGTGTGTGTGTGTGTGTGTGCTGCGTGTGTATGTGTGTGTGTCTGGCGAGCTGTTGGTGGTGCTGAGGAGGGAGTGTGTGTGTATGTGTGTGTGTGTGTGTGTGTGTGTGTGTGTGTGTGTGTGTGTGTGTGTGTGTGTGTGTGTGTGTGTGTGTGTGTGTGTGTGTGTGTGTGTGTGTGTGTCTGTGTGTGTGTGTGTGTGTGTGTGTGCATGTGTATTGGATTCCTTAGGCTCCGCAGCGCTAGTGTCGGTGCTAATATAACACAGTGCCTGCAGCAGGTTGTCTATACGCAGTGCTGCCGTTAACCCCTTGCCTCCTCCCCCCCCTCTTCTTCTTCCTCCTATGCTCCGCCTCTTCCTCCACCGTCATCTCTGTCCCTCTCTATTTGGCTCGCTGGTGTTTTAGCCCAGGTTTACTAAATGCTTGTGATGGCTTAGTGATGCCGCATATGTTTCCATTACAGGCTATTTTCCTTGCCCTCTCTCTCTCTCTCTCTCTCTCTCTTTCCTCTCTCTCTCTCTCTCTCTCTCTCTCTCTCTCTCTCTCTCTCTCTCTCTCTCTCTCTCTCTCTCTCTCTCTCTGTAACCCATGTTGGGTAATGTGTTTTACATTGTAGGCTGCCACAGGCCCACTGATCGATTTGCACTCAAATCTCTCTCTTTCTCTCTCTCCTTGTTTCTCCCCGTTTTTCTTCCATTTCTCTTCCAGCTTCTGCCATTGTATATTTGTCAGTATCTCTCCGGCTTCTCCTCTGTCTTTCCCTTTCTTGAAGATTGTGTTCTATTTGTTTCTTTTTTTCCGCGCACGGGTGCCTTCGTTTAGCGAGTGTCGGTGCCTGTTTATAACCCGGGTTCTTCTTCTCCTTCCTGTTAGAGTCAGCCCAGCCCTGCTTCTCTGTTTGTTGCCCCCCCCACCCCCCCACCCCCCACCCTCCTTCTCTCCCCCTCCCCCCCCCCCCCCCCCCCCCACCACCATACCTCCCCAGCGTCTTTGTCTGTCGCTCTCATTCCCGCCCTAATTCACTGGAGGTTTATTGGCACACGGGCCGAATTGTTTTGCCAACCCATTACAGTTCAAAATTCAATGAAGGCGCAATCCTCAGAATGTGCTTCCACTCTGCTGTTTTTTCCGACTTGCTGTCCTTGTTCCTGCATGTGAGAAAAGGCGGCCGATTGTCCGACTTCACACCACCTCGGCCTGACCTCCCGACGCTCTACGCCCCCCCCCCCCCCCACCCCCCCGCCCGTCATCACCACCGACGTCCCCTTTTTCCTGTCTTTCTTTCCTTCTTTCTTCGTCTTTTCTTTCTTTCTTTCTTTGTGTCCTCTGTGTTGTTTGGGTGGCGTTCTGTCAGCGTTTAACCCGCCCCCGTGCCCCTCCTCCTCCTCCGTCTGTCTCCTTGCCGTCCCGCCCACCCGACAGACTCCGTGGTCCAGACCGGCCCCCCTCTGCAGCGCTCTCTGTCTCTCCGTCGCTCTGTAGCTGTCTCGCTAGCCCTCTGTCTCTTTGTCTCTCTATCATCTCTCATCGTCATG
>PIJE02001586.1:80970-83470 GCA_002895965.2 Coryphaenoides rupestris | reverse complement strand
AAGGTTTCTGTAAAACTGGTTTTATATATTTATTTATTTTTTTTAAGAAAAAGGAAACGACTCCTGCGATGAGAGAAACGATGGGAGGGATTATAAATGAAATGAATGGAAGGATGGAAAAAAGAAAAAGAGCGAGTGAACAGGGGAGAAAGCAAGAGAGAGAGGGAGAGATATAGAAAAGGGAGGGGGAAATAGAGAGGGAGAGAAAGACAGAGAGAGAGAGAGACAGAGACAGAGAGAGGGAAAGAGAGAGGGAGAAAGAGAGGGACAAAGAAACGAGAGAGAGATAGAAAAGGGAGGGGGAAATAGAGAGGGAGAAAGAAAAAAAATTGACAGAGAGAGAGAGAGAGAGAATAGGCAGAGAGAAGGTCAGAAACGATGCGACGGTACGAGGTATGTAAACTGATCATAGAGCATAGCAGTTTAGCTAGCCCTCAGTCGACAGCCTAATCAGGCCTAAAGCGTTCAATCCTGCCTCAGAAACGGATAACCTATAAAACATCTCTCTCTCTCTCTCTCTCTCTCTCTCTCTCTCTCTCTCTGTCTCTCTCTCTCGTCTCTCCCTCTCTGATTCCTTGCGCTAGAAGCTTTAGCCACCCCGCCTGCTCCTCCCTGGATCTCTGGGGGAGCGTCTGGCGTTCGAATCGACCCTTAGGGGGCCCCCATTACCTTACAGAGGCTAGCTGGTAATTGAATTGTGATGATGATGGAGGCGGATGGCCCCGGGCTTGCTGGGGTCTAAAGGGAACTTCACGCTTCGTAATAATGGCGCAGTGAAGTGAAGGAGACGTCTGCACGCTTCACTTTATTATTTTTCATTTCGGCCACTGTGTATGATACTAACGCATTTGTTTCAATTACACACACACACACACACACACACACACACACACACACACACACAACACACACTCATTCACAACGTGTGTGTGTGTGTAGGTGTGTGTAGGCTGATATAGTAAAATATAATAAGGTATTACGACCTGAGGAATATGACTACATTCTGTATTATGTAATATTGATGTTAATACAATGTTACATCGTTCATATGTCATTCCATCATCGATTCCTGATTCCAGGTACATGAAAATAAAAACGGACAGAAAGAGTAAATGTAAAATGGCGGCTTTGGTTGTGAACGAACACAGACAGCAGATGAATGTGAAGAAGTCCAGATGTTAGAAATCCAGATGTTTGAATGAGGAAGACCTCTGTAGGCGAGGGGAGTGAGGCTGGAGTGGCATGAATGGAGGGTTAAAGGGGAATCTCACATTTCAATTTCACAACACACCTCACACACACCTACCCGGACTTTGGTACGCACCCCAGACACTTTTTAGTTTGGCTTGTGTCAATATTTAGATATTTGATAATCGTGTGAGCAAACCCCCCCCCCCTTACCCCCCCCCAGCGACCCAAATCAAATTCAAACTCAGCGTTAGACTACTTGTTAACGCACGCCCTTGTTTCTCACGACTTATATTGTGCTTCTAAAGAATATGTCGGCATTCATTTAATTTCGTCATTTATTGAAATGTATAATGTTAGAAAACAAAGAACTATTTCTTTTAAGCACTTAAGTCCACATCGTAGTTTTCTTCCTGTCGTGGCAAAATCAAGGAGAATACAAAGCAAAGTCAAGTCAAGTTAATTTTATTTGTATAGCCCTTAATCACAGTTACACTCTCAAAGGGCCTTACAGGTCATATGATTATGGATTATGGGTCATGTGATTATGACCTATAGCCCCACTAAGGGCAAAACCTCCCGTGAACTCAGCGCAGAATTCAAACAAACTACCGTCTAGCGCTAAATGCAGTTGATGCTATATCGGTGTGGTACGTCCTGGAGAGGCCTGACCTTGCGTTGAGCGGGCGCCTGCAGGGCACCGAGTCCCGGATGCAGGTCCCCGAGGCGGCGTCCGCCAGCTCCACGATGACGAAGGGCCTCTCCTCCAGGGTGACCACGCGCAGGTGCTGGGTGTCGTCGGGCGGCTTGAGGAAGGGCCCATAGCGGGACCAGGCCGGGTAGCGCAGCCTCAGCACCCCGTTCTCCCACCAGCCTACCTGGGGGAGGGGGGGTGTGGGGGGGGGGGGGTGTCAGTCAAACACACCTGAAACATGAGGAGGAGGAACACTCGATGTCTCAATGTTGTAACATCATGCTGTTGGTGCTGTGGCATCCAACTGTTGTGAAATGTTGTTGCTGTTATTGTTGTTGTATAGGGAATGTACTGATTTTTATGTATTTGTTTATTTGTTTATATATTTTTTCTTTCTTTTTACAGTCTAAATTGTGTTTTTATACCACAGTTTTCATGTTCTTAACAGAGATCTTATTCTCTGTTTACCGTCCAGGGACTACAGATGCAAATGAGCTTTTAGCTAACTCGTGTGCACAAATGTGATTGACAGGAAAGACAACCCAATCAGGGAAGAGATGACCTGATTCGGTGGGGAAATGAGCCAGGAGAGGACCTAAATCCTTACATCACACTTAA
>PIJE02001586.1:68470-75970 GCA_002895965.2 Coryphaenoides rupestris | reverse complement strand
TTAACACGCACACAAAAAGGTGGACAGCCCAGGAACCTGTCGCTCAGTTTGAGTTCCTGCTACGATGGTGGTGGTGGTGGTGGCGGGGGTGGGGGCGGGGGGGTGTGGTGGGGGGAGACCCGAGCGCAGGATAGCCCGGCAGGCAGGCAGGCAGGTGGTGAGGATCAAACTCCCAGGAGACTCGGGCGTTTAGTGCCAGCAGGTTACACAGGGTTACACGGATAAAGACAAGAGACAAGAGCTCTTCACACACAAAGAGAGACACAGACACAGAAAAACCTCCGACCAGGAAAGATCCGACCAGGACTGACTGGGAAACAAGACTATTGACGACACATGAGGGGATTACAAATGAGACACAGACAGGACACATGGTACACATCGAACTACAAGAAGAAAACTTTTTACTGTACTTATTATTATTATTAGTTAATATTACTAATTGTTTAGAGTAGTTTAGAATTTGTTTAGAAGAATACTGCAGGAGTGAATGGGAAGTAAGCGTTCCATTGTACTTGTTATATATGACAATAAACAAAGATTGAATCTTTAACAACATATAACTTCGTTTCACCGTTTTTACATTCTGTGTGCACAGGTTGTGTACAAGAGAGCGGACATGGCCATCGGCTCCCTGACCATCAACGAGGAGAGGTCGGAGGTCGTGGACTTCTCCGTTCCCTTTGTGGAGACGGGCATCAGCGTCATGGTCTCCCGTAGCAACGGCACCGTATCGCCTTCGGCTTTTCTTGGTGAGCGGATGAGACGAGGGTCTGATCCGTGGGGTTTTCAGTGCATCGGGGGTAAAATTGTAACGAATGTAATCAATTCAAAACCTCCCAGCCGTTTTATTGTGCAGCTCGGGAACACATCGCGGGGTAATTGAAATTGCGTATGAAGATTAACGGCTTGCCATTGTCCACTTTGTCGTCCTTAATTTTTGGCTCACCGGGATCGCTTGATCAATGCCGTGTAAAGTGTGTGCATACATATATGTGAAGGTTTATTATCGAACAGTCAGAAGTGGAAAGTAACTAAGTACATTTACTCAAGTACTGTACTTGAGTACAAATTTGAGATACTTGTACTTTACCTGAGTATTTCTATTTTCTGTTACTTCATATTTATGCAGGTTAAAATTAAGAGTACAAAATATAATCTATAAATAAATGATGATATTATTATATCAATAAGGATTTATTGGTCCCCTGGGGGAAATTCACAAGCTACCCAGCAGTATGTAAAATAACATATAAAATATAAAAAATTAAACACATAAATGCAATAATAGTGATCCAATACTTTTACCTTTGGTATATTTAGTGTATATAGTGGTATATTTTGATGTTAATAGTTTTTTTAATATTTTCAATGCAGTGCTTGTACTTGTAACAGAGTATATCTACAGTGTGGTATTACTACTCAAAGATCAGAGTACTTCTTCCACCACTGCTAGTAATCGCATCATTCTAGCGGGGCTTCTGCATTGCGTTGTGTTTTCTCCCCCTCACCCCATCGATGTGTTGACCCCCCCAGAGCCCTACAGTCCGGCTGTGTGGGTGATGATGTTTGTCATGTGCCTGACCGTGGTGGCCGTGACCGTGTTCATCTTCGAGTTCTTCAGCCCCGTCGGCTACAACCGCAGTCTTCAGAGTGGAAAGAGTGAGTGAACGACAACAACAACAACAACAACAACAACAACAACAACAACAACCACCACACAAGCGATAACAACAGCACCGCAGGTCACACTCTCCAGCCTCATTGTCATGTGATGCTCTTGAGGTTTACTGTACTTTTCCGATATTTTCATGATCTTTCTGGGGGGTGGCCGTTTTGTTTCGGTTTCGATTGATTTTGATTTCCTGAGTCATATGACCACACAGTACTTACTGTCACAATTAGAAAGTATGTAAGCGTGTTTTAAAACACATGGTTGCAAAACGCTTTAGCCACACACACACACACACACACACACACACACACACACACATATGAACACACCAAAATAAATGAACAAGTAAATAAGGTAGAAGAGGCAGAGCAAACTAAAAACAAACCAAAGGCTAACACAGTATAGAAACGCTGGCCTCTGGAGATGGGTCCAACGACTCCGCAAATCTGATTGGAGAGACTGGAGAAGATGACTCCGGAGGTGTTGGAACTGAAAGGCAAACACTCAATCCCCTTTTTGTTTTGTGACTGGAACGAGGAATGGATCTAAAACTACGGCGTGTGTGTGTGTGCAAAGTGAGTGTTGTGTAAATGTAGCGCATAGCCAGAGAAGACAACATATGTATGTGGCGTCCTAATTCTCCCGTACTGACGCAGACATATTTTATTCAGCAGCACAGTTTGCGGCCCATACGATATTCAGCACGCCTGTCACAGGGAGCGCGTTCCCCACCACCTTGCCTCTCACTGTGCGTGATTGCCGAGCAATATGTCATTTCTTCTCTCTCTCTCTCTCTCCCTCTCTGTCTCTCTCTCTCTCTCCCCCCCCCTCCCTTGCCCTCCCATACGTACCATCTCCCAGTTCCTCTCATCTATCACTCACCCCTTTCTTTTCCATTTCTTCATCCATTTTTTTCCCCTCCTTCTTCTTCTTCCTGCCGCCATCCGAATTCAAGCGCACGCGAGAGCCCCGTTTGAGCGTTGATTTGTCCCGTGCAGTTTAATCACGTGTGAGATCACACGGCGAGCGAGCTCAGCACCGCCGAGCGCCGCGATGCTCGGGAACGCATCGACTGAAGCCCCGCGAAGCCTCGGCGTCGGGGGACCCGGCAGATATTTACTTTATACAGTGTAAGACCTGTGACAAATCATTACAAGGGCATTTCAGCGAGAGCCGCCGTCTAACTGCCGCAGTCGAACACCAGCGAACATGTTGTTCCCGGCGTGATGGATAAAGTGTCTCTGCATATGTTAGCGACTGGCTGGAACAGAAAAGATGCGGCTCTGCCAACTGCCAATTAATCGTCTGGCTGTACAGCGACGCGGTACCTAACGGTACAGAACTGTATTTACAGCAAGACTCCGAGATCCGTGCAACATTCCTCCCGCCGCTGTGTTTATGATCGGCTCTCAGATTTGAATGTGCACGTCCCTCCTGCTAATTTGAATATGTGTAATTTTGTGAGTAATAGGCATACAATGATGCCCTACAAGTGATTTATTACAGTCAAAATGCACAAGTGTCCAATCAGAATAGGGCTGATCATAAGATATCATTACAGCCCCCCCCCCCCCTAATATATTGACGGGATGAAAACAACAAGACTTATCAGACGCTTTGTGCAATCCAGCTACTAGCCCAGCCAAGCTACTAGTGAATCCAATCCACTTGCCCAGCCAAACCACAATCAATTCAAGCCACTAGTCCAGCCAATGAGTTAATATATAATGACATTCTCATACATGTGACACGATCATACTGTACAAACATTACAATATTTACGTGTGTGTGTATGAGTATGAGTGCAAACATTTCCAGACTAGTGTGTGTTCTCGTGTTGGTAGGACATTCCAAAAATGTCTTCCTTTTACTGAAAGAGAGGATGACTACTGAAAGCATTTTTGCGCAGTGTGCCTCCCTGCAGCTGCCATTTGCTGATCCCCCAGTGGCAATGCTCTCTGGGTTTGTTTTGGTGACATATGGACACAAGTACAGCTGGGGTGAGATTGTTCACACGTTTAAAAATCAATTTGACAAAAGAAATCTTGAAAAAGCTGTCGCTAACTGAGCAACTTGTACTTGTGTACTGGTTTTTCATTATTATTTCATTATTTCCAGTGCTGCTTGTTTGGTTAGTGATGTAATGGGTTTGACAGTGACACGGAAAGGAAAACTGTGAAAATATCATGACAGCAGGGCTATGTAAGTTGAGCTGCGGTATGCAATGTCTTATCACTCTAAAGCAGTTCAGATTAGTCTTTACCGTCATGCACAGCTTTTTAACAAGTTTATACAATTTTAGCTCAGTCCACAGTGACACCTAAGAATTAAAATCACCGACTTCCTATATTTCCTTGTGATCTAATTAAATTGTAATCTTATCCCTCTCATGGGTATTTTTAAGATTCAGCGTTCGATGGTTCATTTTGTGCCATTGAGATACACCATACGTTTTGTTTCCTAAAATCTCTTTTTGCTATCCAAGGGGATTTTAGCTGTTAGATAAATGATTGTCATCGATGTACATTTGACAACCAGCTCTTTTACAACATGCTGATGAGTCATGTATGTCTACGCCAAAAAGCAGAGGCCCCAAGATTGAGTCTTGTGGAATCTCCATTCTGGATCATCTGGGAATTGAGCTGACATTGATTACATTTTTTGCTCTACATTGACGATATGACGTTCACCACGTCAAAAGACTTTTTAAGGCCTAAAAGCTCCCTCTACGTCACCCTTCGATGGAGTTCTTGATGTTTTCAGTGACGTAGCAGTTGGCCATTTCTGTTGCATACCCTGGCCTACATTTGAATTGTTTAGGATAAATACGTTTATTGCTTTCAATGCAGTCAACCAATAACTTTTTCCAGGACCTTTTGAGAAAATGGCGAGAATAGAAATTGGTCGATAATTGCCTACTTGTTCTAGTGTTCTCGCTTAAAAAATTGTTTTCCAGCTTTGTAGGAATTTACCAGTTCGAATTTAGAGATTTATCAAAGGCGTTATAGGTTTGATCAGTGGAGCTGAGTGTTCTAATGAGAGCAGTATCCCAAACAGATGCTATGTCTTTGAATTCTCTCAGTCAACCTCCTTTATATAGAAGGATTATGAAGAGTCTGTCAGAATTACCTGTGCTAATTTCAACTCCTCCACTGATTGAATGAAGTAATTATTCAATTAATTTGCAATTCCTGTACTGTCAGAGCTAATCACTTCATTTACTTCTAGCTCCGTTATTGATTTTCATTGACTGGGTTTAAGTAAGTAAGTAAGTAAGTAAGTAAGACTGTTTAGTGGTTTCTAGAGAGAGGTACTAATGCCTTCACATTCCTCAATTTTGCGTAAATGCAGTTCCCTGATGACCATGTTTCTCAGACCTTTAACCCTTTAAACAGGAATATGGACCTTTAGGAGGTCCATATTCATTTAGGTGGAAAGATCTCTTCTTTTCTATTCGTGGCATAAATCATTATTCATGCAGGGTAAGGAGACTCTTTTTCGCGACTAGTAAACCAGTCCAGCCAGGCTATAGTCAATTCAAGCCACTGCCCAGCCAAACTATTCGTCAATTCAAGCTGATTAATGGGTTACTAGTGGGGGGTGGCACGGTTCATGAAAAAAACTGAAAACCGTTCGGTTGGCTTGTCTCGGTTCGGAGGATGTGTGCGTTGTACGGTTCGACGGTTCATGTCATGCGCAGCCTCGTGACCGGATGTGACCTCAGACTGTGTGTTTCCCTTTCGCGTGAAACAAGAGGTGTAGAGTGTGTGTTAGGGGTTGCACGACTTCTCATTTTTTCAAGTCGACTTTTCTATCAATAAAGTCGATGTATTGTCGACGCGTCGTTGATGACGTCATCACATACACACGCACGAAAAAACCAGACAGAACGGGCTGTCCAAGAAAAAAGCACGAGTATCCTCTGAGCAAACAGCTGCCGCTCGAAATCGCTTAAAAATGACCAAGCCAAAATGATCTACCTACACTAAAAATGATCAATATATCCCGAGTATACTTCATATAAAGGGGGGGCGGGGGGTGCTCCGTTACTTCGCGGTTCTGATCCGGGAGGGGGAGGGGGGGGGGGGTGGATATTGCTGGATATTGGTGGGGACATGTCCCCAGCGTCCCCACTACATTCTGTTATCATTCATCCGATGAATGATAACATCATTATTTTTTTTATGTCATGCGATCTACCCGGACTTCCTTTGCGATCGACCGGTCGATCACGATCAACGTATTGGGCTCCCCTTTCCCCCCCACCGGCCACCGCATTTGCTGGAGTGTTAAAGATTAAAAGAAAAAATAACAACAAGAACCGTACAGAACCGAAAATCCGTGACCCTAAAACCGTGATACGAACCGAACCGTAGGTTTTGTGAACCGTGCCACCCCTAGCTACTAGTGCATCCAGTTAGTAACCCAGCCAAGGTACTAATTTAGCCAGGTTACAAATTACAAACTACTTGCCCAGCCTTGCTACTGGTCTGGGCAACCGCTTCCTCAGCCACCCTAATATCAAACCTCACCAAAACCCTGTGTTGTTCCTCCCACAGAGGCGGGCGGCTCCACTTTCACCATTGGGAAGTCGGTGTGGCTGCTGTGGGCCATCGTGTTCAACAACTCGGTGCCCGTGGAGAACCCCCGGGGAACCACCAGCAAGATCATGGTGCTGATCTGGGCCTTCTTCGCTGTCATCTTCCTGGCCTCCTACACCGCCAACCTGGCCGCCTTCATGATCCAGGAGGAGTACATCGACACGGTGTCCGGCCTCTCTGACAAGAAGGTACGCCGCTGTCTGTGGCGGTGGAGATGGTGAAGGCCAGCGTGGCGTGCTGGTGGTAAGGGATGGAAAACGACCGCGTCTGCAGTGTCTGCAGTCCGCATCTTGTAGGTGTCCTTCAGCAAGACGATCCGCAACCCACGTTTCCCGTCTGAGATGAATGAAGTTAATGAATAATGATCTCATCTCTCCTTCCATCTGAATGACAATGATCTGAATTCAATGTCACTTTGAATGAAAGCCTCTTCTAAATACCTAAACAGTAGGGAGGGAACGTTGTGAGGGTAGCCAAATCGGGACGTATCGCGCTGTTAGTTTTCAATAAAGCGTGGGCAAATTAGAACGGAATAAAATACCATCTCCTATAACCCCATTAACACGAGTCTGTGTACAAAGGGGGAGTTGAAACTAATAAAAAAGTCCACAGATTGTCCTCTTGCCAAACATCTCAGTGGTTGAGTGCGTGTTTTAAGTCCCGTCCGGGACATAAGTAGGTCAGACAGATTGGTGAACAGTCTGGGTCTCATGGTCCTGCCATCTCCTCTCTCTCTCTCCCTCCTCTCCCCCCACTCCCCTCGCGCCGCCAGTTCCAGCATCCCGAGGAGCAGTACCCGCCTCTGAAGTTTGGCACGGTGCCCAACGGGAGCACGGAGAAGAACATCCGCTCCAACTACCCGGACATGCACCAGTACATGGTCAAGTACAACCAGAGAGGAGTGGAGGACGCCATAGTCAACCTCAAGACCGGGTCTGTGTTCAAACCCTTCCTCTGTGCGTGTGTGTGTGTTTGTGTGTGTGTGTGTGTTTGTGTGCATGTGTGTGTGTGTGTTTGCATGTGGTTTGATCGTTCTCTGTGTACTTTTCTATTTCTATTTGATTTTCCCACAACGTTCAATTTTCCTCTTCACTGTCTCTGCCTCTGCTGCAATGTTTTAAAGATGGTGAAACTCTTATGCCTTTTGTAACTCAGAACAGGCATTGGTTTTACTGTGTTCTCATTCACATTCTATCACCTTCACCTGTCTCTGTCTCTCTCTCT
>PIJE02001586.1:63984-66224 GCA_002895965.2 Coryphaenoides rupestris | reverse complement strand
CTCTCTGTCCCTCTCTCTGTCTGTCTGTCCCTCTCTCTGTCTGTCTGTCTGCCTCGCTCTCTGTCTCTGCCTCTGTCACTCTGTGTGTGTGTGTGTGTCTCTCTCTCTCTCTCTTTCCCTTTCTCTGTCTCTCTTTCTCTCTCTCTCTCCTCTCTCCTCCTCTCCCTCTCTCTCTTCTCTCTCTCTCTCTCTCTCTCTCTCTCTCTCTCTCACTCCACTCCACTCAGAGCAGCCCAATCATCCCCCCCCCCCCTCTCCATTCTCTGGAGGAATCAAACACACTCGTTGCGAGTGTGTTTGATAATCCCAGTTTTACTTTCTCCTTAAGATGCTGTCATCACGTCTCTCGTTCCCCAATTATATCCGAGTGTTAATGTGCCTCGAATTAAGAAACTCTTTCTCCTTCTCTGCAATTTTCTTTGGGGTACTTTCTCTCTTTCCTCTTAATTTCTTAGCTCTATCCTGTTCTCATTCGGGGTTTGCCCTCTGCTCCCCGCCACCATTTTGTTCTTCTGCTTCTTCTTGGGTCCTCTCTCGTTCCCCCATTCTCCCTCCCAGTGTGTTTTCTCAGTTTGTCTGTTTAAACTTTATAATCCTCATCACTCTCTGGCTCTCCCCCATGTCTTCTTTCCCCTGAAGTGTGTAAATCTCCCCTGGTCCCTCTTCTCCTGTCACTCTGCTCACAGCGCCATATAAATCCTATCAGCACCCCTCCCCTTCTTTGGTTCCACACACACACACACACACACACACACACACACACACACACACACACACACACACACACACACACACACACACACACACACACACACACACACACAACACCAGACACACACACACACACACCACCACCACACAGACACACAGACACACGCACACACACGCACACACACAGACACACCCAACACATGTCACGCACAACATGCACACACATGCACACACACATATGCATGCGTAGCAGGCACACACACACAGCACATGCACACACATGCACACACACACGCACATGCACACACAAACACACACATGCACACAGATACACACATGCATACACACATATGCATGCGTACGCAGGCACACACACACACACACACACACACACACCATAACTAACAGGTTTCTCATCCCTCCCTTACTCACAGATCTCCCTGCAATGTATTATTATTATTTTTTTTTTTTTACACTGCAAGCAGACTTTACATTTCGGTGCATTCCCCCTTTCCTTGTCATTATTTAACTCTTCCCATTCCTGACCACCATGCATCCTGCACCACCACAACCCCCCCCACGACTCTCTCTGGGGTTTTATCGAACTGATTTACCTTCACGATTCCCCGCATGTCCTCCACCGGCCCCTGCCTCTCTCTCTCTCTCTCTCTCTCTCTCTCTCTCTCTCTCTCTCTCTCTTTCTTCATATTAGATGATGAATGAATCCTCCCTTAATCTCGTACAGGAAGCTGGATGCGTTTATTTACGATGCTGCAGTACTGAACTATATGGCCAGAAAGGACGAGGGTTGTAAGGTAAGGAAGAGTCCTCTATGTTTGAGCTTTATTTTATTTACCTGCACCAGACATAGATGTAAATGTCCCTGTCCTGCCGTCACTGTCACAAACATGGTCTGTACACCTGCGGCCTGTCTGATCCAAGGACCCTGAAGCATCGAGGTGTGTGTGTTTTCGCTGTGTGTCCATTTCCAAGGTGATGACCATAGGTTCGGGGAAGGTTTTTGCCACCACAGGCTACGGTATCGCCCTGCACAAGAACTCACGCTGGAAACGTCCTCTTGACCTGGCACTGCTGCAGCTGGTGGGAGACGGTGAGTGCAGGGGGGGACTGGTGGTCCTGGGGGGGGGGGGGAGGGGCCACACACACACACACACACACACACACACACACACACACACACATGGCACACACACGAGTTCAAGCTGTCTATGTTTTGCAGCCAGGGGGGGTCAGACAGCACAACGAGAACAACGATAAAACAATGAGAACATACGCAGGTGAAATGCACCAGTGGTTGCTGTGGTTGCGGTCGTGGCTCGCGGCTACGGCCGCTGGGAGGCGGGGAGCGGAGAGGGCGGGCTGGGAATGGATGAAGGCATGTTGCTGCATAACAATGGCATGCACGCCGGAGGGGGAGCGGCGGTGAGTCCCGGTCTGCGTGTGGTGGTCGTGAGGTGAGGGGTTTGTAAAGAGGAAGGGAGGGAGGGAGGGAGGGAGGTGATGGGGTG
>PIJE02001586.1:28984-58984 GCA_002895965.2 Coryphaenoides rupestris | reverse complement strand
GCGGGCGGCAGACAGGACCGGGAGAGGGAGAGGGAGAGGGAGAGGGGGGGGAGCCAACTCTCCCAGCTCCAGGAGTGGTGGGCGGGGTGGAGCGAGAGGGAACGGGATCGCACTGGCGCAGGGGGGGAGGACACCGAGAGGCAAAAGAGGGAGAAGAAGAGGAGGAAAGAGAAGGAGAAGGAGAAGAAGAAGAAGAAGAAGAACAAAAAGCGGAAAAAGAGAGAGGAGAGGGAGCGAGAGAGAGAGAGGGAGAGGAAGCGACGGAAGGTGAAGAAGAAGATCAAGAAGGCGATGAAGACGAAGAAAAGGAAGAAATCCCTCGGGGGCAAGCGCTCAGAGGCGGAGGAGGGGGACGTGGAGGCGGAGAGGGAGGGGGAGGGAGACAGGGACGCAGGATTACAGGACTACTCCTCCTTCTCCACACAGTATCGCAGCACATTCGGGGAGAAGGGCCGCGACGCCGGCTGGGAGGGGGACCGGGGCCGGAGGGAAGGAGGAGGAGTCGGGGGAGAGGGAGGAAACGACAGGGAGGGGGGAGAGGACAGTGGGAGGAGCCGGCGCCACAAACCCTCCCATCTCCGGCATCGAACTCCCAGCAAGCGCTACCCCAACCTCAACAAGCTCCCGGCGTCTGTGAAGTTTTGGGTGACCGGCAACACCGGCGCCGAGGACTCCAGCGCGCCGCCGGCCTCCCTGCACCCGCTGCTCCCGTCCTCCAAACGGCGGAGGAGCGGCGAGGTGGGGCGAGATGAGGGCGGGCGAGATGAGGGCGGGCGAGATGAGGGCGGGCGGGGTGAGGGCGGGCGGGGCGGGGAGCGACGGCCGCTGCTGATGCACTACGACAGGGACCGGACGCCCACCAGGGAGGGCCTGTCCTTCCACGAGTGGGACTCGGATGACGAGCAGGCCGCCGAGGCCGACGAGGACGAGGAGGAGAGGGGCAGGATGAGAGAGCGACCGGAGGACAGGGGGGTCCGCCGGGGGGGGCGGGGCGCGGTGTCTGAGTCGGAGCGGGACCGAGCGCGGGCCGACGAGAGCTACTCGGACGAGGGCTCGTCGGGGGAGTTTGGCCGCTTCGAGCGGTACTGGGATGACGGTGGCGGCGCGGCGGGCAGCTCCGGCATCGGGGGCATCGGAGGCGGCGGCTGGTTCTTCGGCACCTACCCCTCCAGGGAGAAGGGGGGCAGCGTTAACAGCCGAGACGACTCCCTGCTGGGCACCCGAGCGCAGGGGTGGGTCGGCGGGGACTTCTGGAGCTCGGGGCCGGGGGTGGGTTGGGGATCGGGGGGTGGGAGCGGAGGGTTGGGCTCTCAGTGGCCGCATCCCCCACGCCTCCCCCCGCCCAGAAAGTACTGGTCCATGGACAAGATCCCCATGAAGGGAGACAAGAAGGGGAAGGGTGGAAAGGGCAAGGGCCGGTCCCGGGACCGAGGGGGGGAGCAGGAGACGGGGGGCTCCACCGTGTGCTCCTGCAGCCTGTATCCGCACCCGCACCCGTACCCGCACCCCGCACACAGCCACTCGCACGCCTCCCACTCCAGGAGGGGGACCACGGCGCTGTCCCACAGCCAGGAGGAGCTGCTCCCCCACTGCCACAGCTTCAGCGGGGGGAGTCGCCCCAAGCCCCTGCCCCCCAAGCCCGACCCCAGCCAGGCCAAGTCAGGCAGCCAGTCCAACCTCAGCCTCGGTGCACAGCCCTCCGACCACGCCCCTCTGCCGTCGCCGTCGCCTCCGCAGCAGCCGGCCGCCTCGCCCTCCGCCTGCCTGCCCGTGCCCATCCCGCCGCCGCCCTCCTCCTCTGTCTCCGCCGCGGCGGGCATGGCGGGCCCGGGACAGGCGCAGGCCACGGCCAGCGCCAAGCTCCAGTACCAGAGACTTCGCTCGGTGCCCCAGCCCCGGAGGTTCTACTCCCCACACCTGCCACTCAAAGCGAAGAGCCTGTGCTCCCGGCGAGGCTCCGCCCACTTCTCCAGCCTCGAGAGCGAGGTATGACAGGGGGAGTCGAGAGAGGGAGACGCGCCAGCAGTCGCCAACACCACCAACACCGCCGCCACCACCACCGACCCCGATAGGGCAACAGTAGCCATCGCTGACACTGACACAGACACGGCTGCCGTGGTGACCGCAGATGATCAGGTGGCCGCCAGCGCCTGGGGCGGGGCTAACGAGACAGACGGATGCGCAGATGCCGCCGCCCCCACCGTCGCTGCCACCGCCGGCGTGGCTCTGTGCCAGAGCAGTGCGCCGTGCGTCCACCGCTCGCTGGTGCACATCCTGGTGAATGCCACGGTGCGGCGCCACACCACGGTGACCTACGTCCGCCTGCAGGAGCACGGGTCCCCGCGGGGGGCGGCGGCGGGGGCAGGGGCGGGGGTGGCGGCTCCGGAACTCCTCCTCCGCTCCGAGTTGAGCTTTGTGATGTCATCCTCGGTGCTCCTCTCCTCCCCGAGTCACAGCTGTGGATGAGACTGTTCTCAGACCTGTGAGTAATGATGTCATGTTTACACTGACACCCACACACACACACACACACACACACACACACACACAAGTATACGATACAGTATGTATACAATACAGTGTATACAGTATATATATATATATATATACTATATATATATAATGTATACACACACACACACACACATGCAGACACAGACACCCGCTCTGATGGTCTCCCTCCCTCTGGCTCCTCTGAGAGGACCCTCCCGCGTGGTTTCTGGAAAGGCCAGTGATTGGCTCCTAGACTCTGGTTCCATAGCTCAGAGCTGTGTCCCCATATCTGTCTTTTTTGAACGGAAACGGTGGACCAGCGTGTTTTGGGTGGGGGGGGGGGGGAGACTGCCCTCTCCTCTCTCTCTGTCCTCTCTCTCCTCTCTCTCTCTCTCTCTCTCTCTCTCTCTCCTCTCCTGCCAGTTTTTTGTAAAATCGGTTGATATAAAAGCAATGCAGTCACCCACCCCACGCACTCTCTCTGTCTCTTTATGACTCCCTCTCTCTCTCTCTCTCTCTCTCTCTCTCTCTCTCTCTCTCTCTCTCTCTCTCTCTCTCTCTCTGTTTCTCTCTCGCTGGAGAGGGAGTGGGGGGTTGTGGCTGTACAGACAGTGCTACTCACACGACCACCCCCCCCTTCCCCCCACACACCTTTCTCCCCACACACCCCCCCCCCCCCACACACACACTCACACACACCCCACACCCCTTTTGACCTCATGACATCACCATCTAGCTCTACCCCAGAAGCCACCGATACAAGATGTCACGTTTTGATCTGATTTTACCCTGAAAACGTAACCCTCCCTCCTCCTGGGGAGGAGGAGGAGAGGAGGGAGGAGCCTAAAAGCAACGGCTCCGCCCAGAACTCAGTCAGAACACACTGGTTTGGTCGACAGGCTTCATGGCATCATGCGTATTTGAACAACATGAACTTTGAGCAGAAGAAAAACGACAATAAGAACAAAACAAAAAAAAGACATGTAGCAAAAAATTTATTTTTCCTGTCTGTATTTTATTTTGTTTCTTACTATTTTCTCTCCCAGATCTCCCTTGTTTTCTATTCTCTCTATTCTATCTATATATTGCTCTCACTGTGTTAGTGTTTTAACAGAAGGAGAGGCTGATTGTGGCTGGTGTTGGGGATGGGATGAGTCCAGAAGACATGCCAAAAGATGCTCGCTTCAATTTAATTTTCATTGATGTGCAATCATTATTTTATTTCCACATTGGAGCAATACAAAAAAAAAAGTGTGATTGTTGCAATATCTGCATTTGGCACTAGATGGCTGCCTAATATTTAAATACGTCTGAGACGATATTGTATGAGATGTGTTGTGGGGATTCACATAAACCTTGGCTGTGCGTGTGTTGGCGCCCCAGGTTATGGTTTGGATTAACGCAGAGGGATTATATGGAGTTGAAACCGAGACGTGCTCGTGTTGGCTAGCGGATGCTGCTGCAACCGGTCCGGTCCTTGGCAGACAACACAGACCAATTATTCTAGAGTATAGGGTGAGGTTTTCCGAAGCACAATGGGTCATTGCAATTCCCAGACATGCATGCCATACTGTTATGCAAACTGCACAATCCGTGGGCTACAGCATCTTTGCGGCTACCCAAACAAACCGTTAACCATTAATAGTGTTGCCAGGATGGACACTTAAAATAGGTCGAGTTCAAGGAGTTCAAACAGCTCAGTTGGGAATGCTATTGTATTTGAACTTTGGCTTGTTTTTTTTTTGCCAAATAAGACTCAGTAAACTGTGAATTTAAGGGGTTCCAATTTCAGTACTATACTATTTTTAGGGGCTGACTCACGGTCATTAATTCCCGTTATCAAGAACATCAGACGACTGTTTAACTTTCAGCAATATATCTTCAATGTGACAGGGACAGCAGTCGTGTGGCTGCACCTTTTAGCGTCTGACAGATTGTAAATGCATAGCGTTCCCTCTCCTTCTTCTCCGACCGGGACACCACCGTGTCAGCGTGTCAGACGCTCCACAGTGACTACCCGGTATTTTTTTAAGAAGTCTAAAGAATCTCCTTGCGTTTTCCTCCGCACCTCCGCTCTCGACCGACTCCTATAATTATGAACACGTCGCCATGCGTTGTCGTCTGCATCATTGTCATCACCGTCGACACACAGAAACAGAAGAAGCTCCGGTTAGAGCCGTCTATTGCCCAAACTGTTCTCCGACGTTGTCCCTGCGGTACGGTACGGTGGGCCCCACTTCTGTCCATGGAACCTCAGACTAAGGCCAGCCACAACGCAGCCCTCCTTCTGTCGTAGTTGAATGTAGCTTTGAGATGATGTAGCAAAAGTAGACTTACTTACTTTTTAGACTTTGTATTTATTTTTTTTCTTCTTTCATTTGGATGCTGATGTCGATGAGGGGCGGGGGGCTGGTGTTGGGGTGGTGTTGGGGGGGTGGGGGGGCCGTCGTCGTGAATGTGCATGTCATCACAGATCCAAAGGCTTTAGACGACCTTTTCCCCATGAAATACTTTTTACCGAGAGCAGACTTGTACTTTTTTCTTCACACGGAAACCCTTCTTCCCTCTTGTCTATTTTTGGGGGACATTTTTAAAAACGATAGCTTTGTTTCGAGGAGAAATGCTTTTTGTCGTTTTTTTTTTTGTGTTGCCATTTCCTAGAAGGCCCCCAGGTCATTGCATGTTTAGCCCGAATGAAATAATATAGAGTACTGCTGGCCGGGAGGTTGCGTGATTCAACTGTAGTCGAGGCTTAAAACAAAGGGCAGCCATTTTTCATTGGTGAAAAAAAAAAATAATAGGTTTTTCTCTGAAGCCCAACAGTGGAACTCATGGAAATAGAGGTTGAATGTTTCCTGCCCAGTAGAACATAGACATTTTCAACCAATCAGCAGGGCTATAACCTGGTGTGTCATTGAGCATCATTGAGTTCTATTGAGGCGCTAATACTTAAGTCTGTGACTGCATGAACAGAAATGATTCTTTGAAAAAAAAATACCTGTAGGTTATTTTTTATTTGCTAAGAAAAAAATGAATATATTAATATATACTATGTTTTTTGAGAATGTACCATGTTAAACTGTGATTTAACTGAGATATTTTATTGACCATTGTATTCAACTATCATTTGAATTCTATCATTTATCTATGAAGAAATATATATGTACAAATAAATATATACATATATATGTACAGGTATATATAGATATATATGAGTTAAGTTTGGTATACTTGGAGGAAGTGTTAGATTAATAGTTTTAAATGTTTTAGCTTTGTAGCAATTCTAGACACTGAAATGATTTTTGAATTTGGATTCCTCCTATATGACTGTGAAGACATTAGTGCCTGTGACAAAAAAAGAGAAAAGTCTAAAATCTATCAATTTATTTGTATCTACTATAGCTATCAGTCTGTCACTCCCACAAGACCATTCGGTATCTCAGTTTTTCATTATTTTCATTTAAACCCTTTTTTATTCATTAAAATGTAATCATTTTAAATGTTCTGTTCTGTTTATTTTTTCTTTTATTCTTTATTTTCTCTGTCAGTCTATGTTCCCCTTACCTAATCACGTTAAATCTAATTCGTATGTCTTCAAGTTAATCATATGCATAGGTGATTACATATAATCTTCAAGTCACAATCTTGATTCCCAATCTGAATTCAGACATCTGAAATCTTGTTCTCCCCCCCCCCCTCCCCAATTATTTTCTTTGAAAATATTTCTATTACTCTGTCTGTCTCTCACTTAGCAAAAAACAGAGACCAGTAGATACTGTGTTCTTGCTCCTTTTGACTGATTGTTGATGACGATGATCAATGAATCGATTGATGAAGTATTTCATGAACAATGTGACTATTACTGACGTGATTGAAGTGTGTATCTGACGACCATGCCACTGTAGCACATCT
This sequence comes from Coryphaenoides rupestris, assembly GCA_002895965.2. NCBI lineage: Eukaryota > Metazoa > Chordata > Actinopteri > Gadiformes > Macrouridae > Coryphaenoides > Coryphaenoides rupestris. Next base: position 52,579 of record PIJE02001586.1, on the reverse strand, counting down.
GGGCTGTACTATACCACCAGCCGGCAAACGGGAGGGAGGGGGGGGGGGGGGGGGGGGGGGGGGAGCCCAGTTGCTATGGTGTTGCCATGGTGCTCCTCTCATGGTGTTGCCATGGTGTCTGCTCTGCACCACCACCACCTGGTGCCTGCTGGGTAATATAGCATAATGTCCTTCACTTTGCCCCCAAGCACTGGTCCCAAGCTCCGCCTTCCCCTCCCTCCCTCCCTCCCCCCACACCTTAGCCCCGCCCACCCACAGCCAGTCACAGCCAATAAATGATCAATGGGGAGCATTGAAAGTATAGCAGAGTGTGGACCTTGGGCCAATGCTAGGGGGCGCCATGGTGATGATGTGGTTGCTACTCATACTGACCGAGGAAGGAGCTGGATTGGTCTGGAGCGCCGCCGCCGCTGCTGCTAATGTGGTGTTGTCATGACACCGACAGTGGCCCCACCCCCCCTCCCCGCCGGAGTCATCACACGTGTGCGTGCGTTGTGGTGCCGCATTGCATGCTGGTCCGCCGTTATTGGAATGGCTTGGAATCAATCATCAAGAGTGTAGCAGGTGTACGTCTCTGTCCTTATGTGGCTCAGGATGTATACACACACCACACAGCACACACACACACACACACACACACACATTCACACTGCTGCTGCTGCTGTGCACGTGTGTATGTGTGTGTGTGTGTGTGTGTGTGTGTGTGGTGTGGTGTGTGTTGTTGTGTGTGTAATGTGGGCTGAAGCATGTGTCAAGGCCCACTGCGGCAGTTGAATTATGTTGGCAATCGTGTTGTTCTCTCTCTCTCTCTCTCTCTCTCTCTCTCTCTTCTCTCTCTCTCTCTCTTACTCACTCACTCCCTCATTTTCTCACCCTCTCCTCTGTCTCTGTTCACTCACAAGGCACTGTTCTCAACTCCTTCTCATCTCTTTCTCTCTCTCCGCCTCTTCTCTCTCTTCTCTTGTCCCCCATCTCTTTACTCACACACTGACTCACACACTTTCTCTCCCTCTCCTACTCTGAGTCTATTCTCACTCACTCACGTTCTTCACACACACAAAAACACACACACACACACACACTCGCTTGTCTCCCTCTCTGTTGCACGTCCACTCTTTTCATCTGTCTGTCCATGTGTTCTCTCTATGTCGTTTAAACACATGCAGAAGCACACACACACACACACACACACACACTTTGCTGTGTGTGCATAATCAGCACACATGCGTGCATCTCTCAGCCACTGATCCTCATCTTTATTCAGCTTGCAGAAAGCTGCAATCTAATGCACGGTGCAAAGTATCTCCATCACACACACACACACACACACACACACAGACACACACGCATGCACACACACACACACACACACACACACGTATCCAAATGTGGGAGACCTTTATGAAATGTTTGTATTTATTCCTCTTTTTCATTTGTTCTTTCTTTCCTTCTTTGACTTCGTAAACCTCTCTGTCGCCTTGTCTTTGCCATCGTGTGTTGAGGGTAGGCTGAACATCACTGCGTTTTTAAAATTCTCGTTTTTATTCTCTCTCGTTCCATTTTTCTTGTTTCTCGAGCGCCCGCATGCGTACATGTGCTCTCCAGTGTGTGTACAATACACTCTACGGTGCATGCGTGTGCAAACGTGTACTGTACCGTGCAGCGGTGTATGTTGTACCCTACTCTCTCCCGCCCATGTGTCTGCATAGGAGGACGGTGGTCTTGTCACACGGTGAGCTCCAGGCTAATCCAGCGCATCCAGTGAGTTGTGTGTGTGTGTGCTGTGTGTATGGTGGACCCCGTGGTGCGGTCTCCACCTGGTGGTCCCGTAGCGGCCCCCTGGCCTGGCAGCGGCAAACGCACACGGGGGCTCCGGAGTAAAAACAGGGTCCTCACTGGCTCACACACGCGCCGTGAAACTATATCATAGAAACACAGGAGTGCACCCGTGTGCTGCCGCCCAAGCCCAGGGCCCGTCTGTCTGTCTGCCTGTCTGTCTGTCTGTCTGTGTGTGTGTGTGTCTCTCTCTTTCTCCTCTCGATAGCTACCATGGTTGTTGCAGTGACGGGGGGCACATATACTCACAGAAACCAGCGTGTGTGTGTGCATGTGTGTGTGCGTGTGTGTGCGTGTGTGTTTAGTATTATACATGAGGTCTGGTTGTGCTCTAGTAACCTCATCAACGCTATATGCCTCCTTACGGGTTAGCTGAGTCGGTTTGCTAGGATGGCGTGGTTGCTCCCAGCCCAGACTGGTCTGGTCTGGTCTAACGCCCCGATCTAAAAAGAAAACAAAAAAAACACACAAAAAAAAACACAAAACAAAAACCAGTGTTTGTTTCTTTGACATTGTATGTCTGGGGTGGGGCTGGAGGGTCAGTGCTGCACTTACTTCCTAATAATTGCTTCATAAAATATGATTCTCTTTAATTAATCCCTGTGGTACTGTGGTTCCTTCCTTCCTGTTGTGTGTGTGCGTGTGCGTGTGTGCGTGTGTGTGTGTGTGTGTGTGGGTGGGTGGTATTATTTTGTCTTGACACTGTTTCCCATGCAGGTTTTCCTTGGCCTCTCCGGTTCAAGCCTCTTCAAATTACATTTATGGAGAACTCAAGGAGAGCAATTTTATTGGCTTTCTGACAGGCAGTCAGTAACTGTGTGTGTGTGTGTGTGTGTGTGTGTGTGTGTGTGTGTGTGTGCGCGCACGTGCATGCAGGTGTGTGTGTGTGTGTGTGTGTGTGTGTGTGTGCCCGCATGGGTGTGTATGTACCACACGCACGTGTACGTGTGCGTGAGTGTGTGTGTGTGAGTGTGTGTGTGTGAGTGTGTGTGTGTGTGTGTGTGTGTACTTCTCTGCGGCTCCTTGGTTCTTGACAGGCTTTCGCTTTGATCAGGCCGGCGCTGACTGAACAAAATCCTCCGCCACCCCCTGCCCCCCATCCCCCCCCCTTCCTCTCTGGAAGAGGAGATACATAGCTACCTACTCTGCACTCTGCCTCAACCCTCCGTGGCTCAACACCAGCCCTACAGCACAACACAACACAACACAACACAACACAACACAACACAGCACAGCACAGCGCAGCAGCTCTTGACCAGGGCCCCACCACCGCGTTCACACCACAGCAAACACTGTTCTGCTTTCTATTCTATCCTGTTCTGTTCTGCTGACGGACACGTTTTGGAGACCGACAGTGCTTATGGGGGGGGGGGGGGGGGGGGGGGGGGCTGGGGGGGGGGCTGTGTGTGGGGGAGATAAAGTGAAGAGTCTCTAAATGGACCCAGAGCACAAGCCCAGAACGGTTTATCATTTCCGTATAAAGGTGGCTGTTTTAAATTTAATAAAAAGCAGACCTTTAAAGAATGTACAACTCCATCCCCTCTCTCTCCCTCTCTCTCTCTGCCCCCTCTCTCTGCTCTCTCTTTCTCTCCCTCTCTCTCCCTCTCTCTCTCTCCTCTCTCTGCCCTCTCTCTCCCCTCTCTCTCTGCCTCTGCATCTCTCTCTGCTCCCTCTCTCATCTCCCTCTCTCTCCTCTCTCATCTCTCTCTCCCCTCTTCTGCCTCTCTCTCTCTCCCTCTCTCTCTCTACCACTCTCTCTCCCTCCCTTTCTTCCTCGCCCTTATCCTCTCATCTCCATCGTGGACGCTGGCTATTGTTACTCATTTAGCGTTTAGCCAAACTTTATTTTCTAATTGCCAGCCACTATTTACATATATTAGCCGCGGATCAGCACACCTGGGAGTTGGGGGGGGGGGGTCGTGGGGGCCCGTGGAGCGGCTGACGAGCAACACCCACCTGACACGTGAGATTCTGTTACGGTGTTGATGGTCGGCGCCGGCAAATATGTTTTGTTCCGCTCCCTCCGTGACGACCGCCTGCTAATTAGCCGTGGCTTGTCAGTGGTGATGGGCTTAATGGCTAAATTGCATCGCAGGACCTCCGTGTGTACACGTAAGTAAATCGACTTAACGCTCTAATAAGATTCAGTTACCAGGCGCTTTTGGAGAAGCCGTTCCCTCGATGGAGTTTTTTGTATGTTATGACGCGAACGCTGGCAGCAATATACTGAACTTTAGGTCTGTTTTTGTGTTTTCCCATCCGCTGTGTCAAGACCAGGGGTTATGTAGCCCTGCACTGCTAAAGATTGTTTTTTGGGATTACATTATGTATTAATGTGCTGGTTCCGAGTTATACTGTACTGTACTATACTGTACTGGGCATCGTTGACAAAACGAGGCGCATTGATCGCCCCCACCGGGACCCCACCTCAGGACCCCTCCGCACCTGCAGCCCAACACAAACATCCATCTCTATTTAACCGTGACCCCCTTCTCTCCTCTCTGCTTCAGCATCCCAGAGTACTCGCTCTTGCAGACCGCTACTCGATACCTTGGCCAGAGTGCACACACACATTCACACACATACACATACACACACATCCTACACAACATCACACACACATACCAGACCGCTACTCGATACCTTGGCCAGAGTGCACACACACCCACACACACACACACACACACACACACACACACACACACACACACACACACACACACACACACACACACACACACACACACACATCCATGAACACACACACATACTGATGGACACAAACACAGACATTCCGATGGAAACACACATACACACACGAACACACACACACAAGACAACACAACACACACACACACAACACAAGACAACACAACACAACACAACACAACACAAGACAACACAACACAAGACAACACAACACAAGACAACACAAGACAACACAACACAAGACAACACAACACAAGACAACACAACACAACACAAGACAAGACAACACAACACAAGACAACACAACACAAGACAACACAAGACAACAACACACAAGACAACACAAGACAACACAACACAACACAACACAAGACAACACAAGACAACAACACACAAGACAACACAACACAAGACAACACAACACAAGACAACTCAACACAAGACATACACTACCAACTGACACACACTACACTACATCTCATTCCTAGCAACACTCACACACTACAAAGGGCACTCTGTAGAATGTGAAAATCCAGTAAAATACTAGCGACCACTCATCTCCTAAACAGCACAGCCATATACAATGTGAGCTGCACTACACACGATGTCACCCCACATTCATTATGCAAGTACAATGGATCTATTCACACTATAGTCATCCTACAGATCAGAGATGTCAGGTACGTACTCACGTCTCAGATAATGGTACATTGCAGACCACTCACACACACATCAGCACCCATACCACACTCACAACACCGACAATAGCTCGTAATCGCATTCATATTCACTTCCTTATTGGTACAGTCTCAGCCGTACACCGACCACATACGCACGTCACCAGCACACTGCACGCGCATTCGATTGGAATCACACACTCATCAGTCATTCGAACTAGCCACAGTACTGATGGCACAGTACGACAAGCGCATTCATCTGCAGACACATCAATAACACTACACATCCATAAACTGTATACGACAAAGCAAACAGACAGACAGGCAAGACACCCACGAATGTGTGACATTCCGATCACACACTACCCATAATACGATTCTTACGGTGCAAACACACGAGTCGGTACAGCTGGGTTGTTCAGACTTCGGTCTAGAAGCCACATACACTCGCTATGACACATACATGATCGGGCACATACCAGAACCCACACACGGTCTTCACTAACCACACACAGGAGGACAGGGTGTGTGTGTGCTTTGGGTCTGGAGATAGTGTGTGTTGTGTGTGTGGTTGTGTGTGTGTGTGTGTGTGTGTGTGTGTGTGTGTTGTGTGTGTGCATCAGACAGTTAGCACCTTACTGCGCAGCCGTACGGAGTCTCTGCATAGCGAGCTCCCCGGGGCTTGCTAACAAATTCTGTCGCTTGCAGGGCTATTTTACTCCCCCACCCTCGCACCCCGCAGCTCTCACTTCATCCATCCACGACCAACCGCACCACCTCTCCCGCTCTGGTACTTTTCTCTTCACACAGTGATCAACCACTTCCATCAACGACCATTCATATTAAACTTAGACCACAAACGCCCCACAGCTCCAAGCACACCGCCGCGATGCCTGTTTGCATCGCGCTTGGCAGCCTTCGCCATGCTCGCCATATCTGCGAACACTCCTCCCACCGACTGACCTAATCCATTTGTTGATCCTAAGTGTTAAAATACTATGTGTAAATAACGATCGCTATTCCCCCCTCAATAACTCATATGCATCCCGATGTATCCATTTCTCAGATGTATACCTTCAGATTTAATAGAGCTTTACTACTGGCAATGGGAAACGGCCACCCCCCCTATCTCACCATCTTAACATTGCCCATAAAGAAACGCTTCATTGCCTCAGTTTTTACAAACAAGATATCTGCTTTTGTGAAATCAGTGCATAACATAACATTAAACAGAGAGTAATAATATCAAAATTAAATAAAAAATAAATACAAAATATCTATAATATATAAATACAAATTAAGCAAATTAAGCCAAACGGTAACTAATAAGTATTGGCCAATAACAACAGAAAAAAGATGGAATAGAACGCACTGTATACTCTCTGTTTATTCACAAAATTAAATTTAAAAATTATATAAAAAATATAATAATAATATAAAAATACAAATAATGATGATAATAATAAAGGGGGATTGACAGGTGATTGACAATCTTTATGGAGGTTGTATTCCATTGGATGTCCTGTACCTCGCCCAGCAGATATGGAAGTTTTTGGTTGTTTGTTAAGTTTTCAAAATTCTTTTGGGTGTTTGAAATCTGTGGGAAGAATGTATCTCTAATGTCTTGGTATAGGTGGCAGGTTGTTAGGAAGTGTAGCTGGGTTTCCACCTCCTGTTGGGTGCAGTGGGTACAGAGTCTGTCTTCTCTTGGTAGCCAGGTCTGCCGGTGGCGGCCTCTCTCCACGGCGAGGCTGTGCTCACTGAGTCTGTACTAGTCAAGGATGTCCTGAGTTTGGGATCGGTCACAGTGCTCAGGTATTCTGCCGTTGTGTATTGTCTGTTTAGGGCCAAATAGCATTCTAATTTACTCTGTTTTTTGGTTGATTCTTTCCAGTCTCACTCTCTCTCTCTCTCTCTCTCTCTCTCTCTCTCTCTCTCTCTCTCTCTCTCTCTCTCTCCCCCCGGAACAGGCTTCTCTCTTCTTCGTCTTCCTCTTTACGTTTTGTTACGCTTCTGGTTTTAAGGTGTTTGTTCTTTTTTGTACTCAATGTGCCTTTCAACCCCTCCTTTCTCTCGCTCTCTCTCTCCCTCTCTCTCGCTCTTGCTCACGCTCTCTCTTTTGCTTGCTCTCACCCTCTCTCTCTTGCTTGCTCTCACCCTCTCTCTCTTTCTATCCCTCTGTCTCTCTGACTCTCTCTCTCTCTCTCTCTCTCTCTGTCTCTCTCTCTCTCCTTACAGTAATCTGCTCCACTGTATCTCCAGGTATGCGCTTCACGCCATCCTGCCCATCTTCCAGGGGATCTCCTCTTGTACCTGTGTACCTTATAGCCTATCCATCATTCCTCTGTCTCCCATATTACACCCCCCCCCCCCCCCCACACACCTCTCACACACACACACACACACACACACATACACACACACACACACACATACACACACACACACACCCATCTCTCTCACACTCTCACACGCACACACGTTCACAATAGTGAGACATAAAAGATGGAGAGGCCACTCTGGTGGCATGGGGCATCTGTCGCTGGTCTCCAAATTTAAAGCAAAAGGAAAAATGCTGTGTGTGTGTGTGTGTGTGTGTGTGTGTGTGTGTGTGTGTGTGTGTGTCTTTATCCACGCATCCAATCTGCTCTCTCTGGCGTTTTCACCATGCAAGCAGACCCATGGAGAAATGAGCCAACAGACCCACAGCTGATGCCCCCTTGTAATGTGTGTGTGTGTGTGTGTGTGTGTGTGTGTTGTTGTGTGTGTGTCTTGTGTCTGTTGTGGTGTGTCTCTGGTTGTTGTGGTTGTGTGTGTGTGTGTGTGTGTGTGTGTGGTGTGTGTGTGTGTGTGTGTGTGTGTGTGTGTGTGTGTGTGTGTCTCTGGTTGTTGTTGTGGTGTGTCTCTGGTTGTTGTGGTGTGTCTCTGGTTGTTGTTGTGGTGTGTCTCTGGTTGTTGTGGTGTGTCTCTGGTTGTTGTTGTGGTGTGTCTCTGAGACCCAGAGACCCAGAGACCCAGAGACCCAGAGCTCCAGAGATCCAGAGATCCAGACATCTATCTTGTTTATTTGGCGTGTGTGTTCCAACGTTCTTCATCACCTAAGGCACTAGCATTTGTCACCATCAAATCCATTTGATTTGATTTAATAGCTGTCAACAGGAGTGTTATAATACCACTGTGCAAATACTATTTAAAATGCTAATTCTAGTCTTTGTTATGATCCTGCATGATTTGTCTGTTTAAAAGCTCATCTACTCGTCGTTATTATGTCATACAAAAGCATTTTTTTGGTGAATGTTGTCCACGATTCTCCCCTGCGACAACTCATCGAATAGCAAAGAACAATACTCCCTTTTTAGAATGTCAAACATAATACAACAAATATAAAATATCTCTGGTAAACCGGCAGCAATCCTGATGTCATCTCACAAAAAGGCATTTAACTCCCTCCCGCCAAAAACTACTTAATGAGAACTTTTTACATTTTCCCTCCTCAAATAAACCCCTCCCCCCCAAAAAAAACAAAAACAAACAGCCAATCAGATTTGTTTTACCTTGTTAGGTCCGCCGCTCTGTTTGACTCCTCGCTTGTGGTTGGATGACGGTGATAGGAGGCAACAGGTCGAGCAGCGAATCCGGATCGCCGCGTCGTGGCTTTGTTGTTGTTAGCTCCGCCTCCTGCGCCGCAGCAAGGCTTGGCTGTATATTACACACACGCTAATGGTGCCTTTAATGCCTTCTTCTTGCCGTTGAAACAGAAAAAAAGAAAAGAAAAAAAAGACAATAAATAGCAAGAGAAAACCAATACAGGCGAACACCGCGGCAAATTGGTTCTGATGCGACACATTTAACAGGCAGATATGATTGCGGCCGCCACGGAGAGGCGGAGCCTAACCAACACCACCAAAGCCACGACGACGCGCGATCACCGCGATTCCGCTGCGCTCGACGCCTGTTCTTCTGCCTCCTCATGGCAGCCGCTCACTCCCACACCCAACGCCGAAGGAGCTCACGAACAAGAGCGCGCGGAATAAACCAAAGGTAAACACCAAATCTGACTTTGTGCCTGTGGCAGTCATTAATATCGCGGTATAATATAACTCGATATATTATTGTGTATTATCTTCGGGGAGGTAATTCGGAGAGAAAATATACATTAGTTATGATGAACGGAGCGGACAAGACACTGTAGTAAAAATGTTACAATTCGACATACTAAAGTATGATTAATTTGGACGGTATGGGTAGGTATATGCCTTAGTTGTGAAGAGTTGATCATCAGGAGCTTGTTGCGTCTGCACAGTTCTTATTACAGTCCTTCGATAGCAGTATTTTAAACTAGCCTTCTTGTTCTCGTCATTATATCGGATTTGACACATCTCGACTCTAAAATCAGACAGAGAGTATCTGTACGTCCTTAGTCCATAATTAGACATGAAGCTCTCCGGAGCAACGAGAAGGTGAAGATAATTATCGTAGACAACATTAGGATCAAACTAACTAAAAAAATTGTGCCACTTTACTGGATACATGACTTAGGTCTATGTAACAGTACGAACGATAAATGCTATGATATAGAACGTAGAGCCCTATTTTAAACAACAGCACACATGAATTAGGAATCACATGGCAGAGACAACAGACCATCATTATAAAGCCAAGACTAGAATTAAGATTTTAAATAGTTCTTCTTGCCACTCGCTCGCCGGTATTGATAACATCCTTCTTCCACGTTGCACTTTGGATGGACACACACCCAACACATCACCACACACACAACACTACAGGTATAAACCTGAATAAAGTATTCAAAAACATTGGAAAGTTTGAGCTGAGTGGACAAAGTATAGAAGACATGTATGTATGGCCAATTCGAGAATCGAAGGACCATATGATCAACAATCAGAGAGGACTAGTACCGTTTGCAGCAAAACCTATACCCAGAACGCCGGAAAAATATAAACACAGACAGTGAGGAATCCAGAATCCACGAACCAAAAGCCAATGAATCATGGTGATTTAGCGGACTATACAACTTTATTAGTATTGGAAGTTTTTATCGCTATCTTGTATCAATCATGTTATCAAAGGTCACCTACGTACTGTATCCATTCAAAATAAGTCAAAGCAAATTCACCCACCATCTTACAAGGACAATAATACAACTAACACTCAATAAAGACCATCTCTTCTCACTACACCCTACCGCACAAACTCACACAACACACATGATACTACTCACACTTAACAAAAAGGCTACACACACGCCGGCAGAAAAACGGAAACAACACAAACACACACAGTAATCAAAGTTCTACACACCCACTCATAACAACACACAATAACACACATGCACACCACCCAGAACACACACACACACACACACACACACACAAAGTACACACAAACACACACATACACATGCACACACAATACACACACAAAGTACACAGACAGAACACACACACACACACAATGAACACGCACAAACACATTTACACAAAACACACACACAAACATGCACACTTACACACATAACACATACACCCACACATTACAAGGGGGCATCAGCTGTGGGTCTGTTGGCTCATTTCTCCATGGGTCTGCTTGCATGGTGAAAACGCCAGAGAGAGCAGATTGGATGCGTGGATAAAGACACACACACACACACACACACACACACACACACACACACAGCATTTTTCCTTTTGCTTTAAATTTGGAGACCAGCGACAGATGCCCCATGCCACCAGAGTGGCCTCTCCATCTTTTATGTCTCACTATTGTGAACGTGTGTGCGTGTGAGAGTGTGAGAGAGATGGGTGTGTGTGTGTGTGTATGTGTGTGTGTGTGTGTGTGTGTGTGTGTGTGGGGGGGGGGGGGGGGGTGTAATATGGGAGACAGAGGAATGATGGATAGGCTATAAGGTACACAGGTACAAGAGGAGATCCCCTGGAAGATGGGCAGGATGGCGTGAAGCGCATACCTGGAGATACAGTGGAGCAGATTACTGTAAGGAGAGAGAGAGAGAGACAGAGAGAGAGAGAGAGAGTCAGAGAGAGAGAGAGAGAGAGAGAGAGAGAGGGAAAGAGAGAGCGTGAGCAAGAGCGAGAGAGAGGGAGAGAGAGAGCGAGAGAAAGGAGGGGTTGAAAGGCACATTGAGTACAAAAAAGAACAAACACCTTAAAACCAGAAGCGTAACAAAACGTAGAAGAGGAAGACGAAGAAGAGAGAAGCCTGTTCCGGGGGGAGAGAGAGAGAGAGAGAGAGAGAGAGAGAGAGAGAGAGAGAGAGAGAGAGAGAGACTGGAATGAATCAACCAAAAAATAGAGTAAATTAGAATGCTATTTGGCCCTAAACAGACAATACACAACGGCAGAATACCTGAGCACTGTGACCGATCCCAAACTCAGGACATCCTTGACTAGTACAGACTCAGTGAGCACAGCCTCGCCGTGGAGAGAGGCCGCCACCGGCAGACCTGGCTACCAAGAGAAGACAGACTCTGTACCCACTGCACCCAACAGGAGGTGGAAACCGAGCTACACTTCCTAACAACCTGCCACCTATACCAAGACATTAGAGATACATTCTTCCCACAGATCTCAAACACCCAAAAGAATTTTAGAAAACTTAACAAACAACCAAAAACTTCCATATCTGCTGGAAACACAAATAATACAGACTAGAGCACAGAATACAACCTTCATAAAGACTGAAAAATTAGTATAAAATAAATCTCTAACCACCAGAAGTAAAAGAAACACCAAGAGAAATACACACTCAGTGACAGGTCCACCACGAAAACCTATCCGCACCACTCTACCTCATCTATCCACTGCCCATCTTGATGAAAATTGACCGTCAATCAAACCATCACATCTAGAAGCGACTCTAATCACAATCCTTCCGAAGAACCTAGTAGTATTCCCCAGAGCAAACAAACAGGACTCAAGCACTCTGTGCCAGTAAGTGCTTTAATACTCCAGTTAGGGTTTCATAGGAAGAGGCACAGAACATTTGACCCTCAGCTTGCAGAGTGCAGCATTGCATTAACAGAGAATATATATATATATATATTTTTTTTTTACACTAGTTACAAAAAAAAAGACTGGACTCAAAATCTTTGACGTTATACATGATACATCAGCAATACATATAGAGTAAAATACTCATCAGATCAATTAGATAAGTAATATCAATATGAGATGGCACAGTATCAGTAACAAAATGTAAACGGTACGAAAAACAACAGTGAGGGGTACTACTTAGTCAAAAACCTGCAATGACCACCGAAGAAAACTGCAATACCCCAAAGCCAGGAAACGTTGATTAGTAAATGACCCAAACACCTCAATGTGACTCATTCTACATGTGAATTCATAATGCACCAGTGTGTTTGTTCCCCACACCACAAGAAGGCCAATCTAAAACCGAGGAACCCACAGATTTCACCCACTTCCGATAAAATGCTATGAAAAAAGTATTACGCACTTCACACACATTTAAGCAGCTTCTTCCCTCCCCCGTGACATTTTACGCCAGAAACTCTCGGCGGACAGCGAAGAGAAGAAGACGCATTTACATGCGCCCAAGACCCAACGTTGCCATGGAAACATAACTAACTGCTTTAAGCACGGGACTCTGAGCTACTATTATTTTTTAGTTTGGGAGGTAGAAGGTTGAGATTCAGAACAAGGCGGCCAATCGGAGCGAAGCACATGTTGGTCAGGGAAATCAATTCTAGTCGGTACAGCGTGGAATCAATACAAATATAAATATGTGTATTAGGGACAGGGAAATCGAATCTGCGTTATATTATGTAGATGACAATCAGATGGCTAATGCAGATCAGAACTTTATCGACTAACCGCACTGAACAATTCAGCTAAAATGTAGATACAAATGGATAGCGAAAAACAACAACAACGACGACGCTGTTAACGGTAATATTTCTCCAAACAATGTGCACCATGGTTCCCTCGGCCCAGAAAATGCCAACGGTAAACTGTACATGTTGGTGAAACAACTCCCTGCTAATCCCTAATGAATGGCTTGCTCCCCCAGTGAGTGTTATCCATGCGGCTCACGGGGGGGGGGGTCTACTGTGGATGGGGACAGTTTGGCGGATACTTCTAGAACAAGTATCTTCTGAGGTCTTTTACGTTAGTACAAGAACGCTTCATTCAACCCAGAGCCCTTCAAGAACCAGTAGACAAAGATGGCGGAGGTCGAGTCTGTCCAGGTGTCGCAACCTTTCAAGTGAATCTCACGTGAAAGCGTTTCATTAGCCCTGGGTACTCAGCTTCACAATTAAAACAACATATACAAAATACAAATAAACATGGAAGCTTCATTTAACTTTTTAGTTCCATGAACAAAACAAAAAGATCTTCTTGAGTAATTACAATAAACAATGTTAGTCAGGCCCTACCACAGACTTCTTGCGGTAATATTGATATTTTTTTTAGAAAGACCCATCACACGCCTGGATCAGACCCTGACCATTGTGGAGAGGGGCGGGGTCTAATCGTTGTGGGCGGGGTCTACTCCATGCATTGTCCCCGCCCGCCTGCAGCGGCCCCTCAGCTGGGGCTTCCAGAAGAGCGGGGCGCTGAACACGGCGATGATGCCCAGGTTGAGGAGCACGCCGGCCGCCAGCGCGCCGACCGTGCCCAGGAAGGAGGGCACGGCGCCGTGGTCCACCAGCCACGCCCGCCGCGCCGCCATGTCAGCCATCACGCCCTCCATCTGGAAGTGGGTGCCCACCACGGCACACACGTGGAACAGCTGGTGGCTGTGACCTGGGGGGGGGGACGGACCCAATGGGATGGTTAGATGAAGACCACGTAACTGCGTGTGTCATTGGGTATAAAATGAACTTCACATCAAGCCAGAGATGTGCAGGCCAACTATGTTGATGCAATGCAAATAACAAAACGACAGACAAAGAAACAAACACACTTCATCCAAAGGAAAGTGTTTTTCTAGTGTTTCTAGTGTATGTGTGTGTGGGGTTGGTGGCTGTTTTAAGCAGCCTTGCCTGGCCCCAAGTTGGAGTCTGGGGCTACACATTTGAGGTGCATTGACTAATCAATACACACGGGTCAAGCCAGCAATCACCACACACACCCACACACGGGGGGGGCGCTAACATTCTAGCATTTTCCATCTGCTCCGTCTACACCCCAAACGCCAACTCAAGAAACGTCACAAACAACGCCATCTGTCAACCCAAGGAGCAAAGAAGACAAATCCTAATATAGACTACAGTACCGTATCCATAGGAAAACGGACTAACACACAATATCATTATCCTATATTAAGATATGAGAAGAAAAAAAAGAAGTACCGTAGCGAATCCCTGTCCAGCCCTCAAGCACAAAGATAAGCAGAGAGCGAAAGAGTTAACGGGACCAACTCAAGGCCCACAGCCCCCAGGCACAGGAGGAGCTACCACACACACACAAATTTAAACATTACAATTGTACCCAACTATTTGCTTTAGGTTAAACCAGGACCTCAAATTCTAGGTTGGTAACTCAGAAAACCTTCTCAATTCATTCATCTGAACATAACACTTCTTACATAACAGTACAAACACCCAGGCAGTCCGGATGAATGAGCAGAGGCAAAATAAGTGGTTGAGTGCATATTTGAACACAATGTAAAACATTCAGTCAACTAAGGTTAACCCAATAGGTCATTTGCACATTTCACTTGCATTCCGAAAACTCATAAGGCATGAGTAAAAATATAATTAGGATAAATATTGCTGCAAAAGAGATGAGGCCCTTTAAAGATAAACTTAAAGAAACAAACAAACAAGCATCTAAATTCATAATATCATGACACCCAACTAGAGGAAATCAGGTTAAATCAAGTTAAAAGAGTTATTGATGAGATTTGTCCTCTGATGGTTGCCATAGTGTGGGTCACTCACTCTGTAGAACAGTGGGAAGGTGTCGAAGAGGAAGGGAAACACAAAGGCTCCCGTCCGGAGAACTTTGCTCCGCTGAGGGAACTGTAGCTCCAGGAACCTGCAGAGCACAGGAGGGAGCTTCAGTACACGTGTTAGCAACAACTGACCCCTCCTTCCAGCGATGGTTCGGTGTTGAATACAAGGTAAACTTTAGACCTTAGCCACAGGCTAAGCTTTGCCCTAAGACTCAAGTAAAAAAAGAAAAGAAATCAGACTTCTCTGCTGAGCACTTATGCCGTACATTCCCCTTTTGCCAGTCGATGGCCTATGCATAAACACAGACGTGCGGCCCTCACAGCGCTTAGCAACGTGTAGCCCTTCTTTCCAATGGTCTTGTTGTCATACATAAGTGGTTGGAAATGCTATACTGCCCCCTTGTGTGCACGGTGATGTGTAACGTGAAAATGGCAGCTCTGCAAAGACCTGCATTGGGTCTGGGTTTCGACACTGATCTGGCCGAACATGGGGTCCGCAAAAGTGTGAATTTAGTTTTACTTGACCCAAGTTCATGCATGTTTTTGCTGTTCACCACAATATAGTGCAAACACCTTCTTAAACCTGGGCTAAGTACCACGTTAGCCCTAGGTGAACAGGTAGCAAAACATTAGTACTTTCGTTTACACTGCAGTGTTACATGTCGTACATAATAATTAGCATGTTTTGTGTTGTCGTTTGCCGGAGGGAAGATGGGTTCTGACCTAGCTAGTTAGGCCTGATTATGGAAAAGCTAATCTAGTTAGTTTTCACTGAATTGAAAAGGAATTTAAAGTTTTGAAAATACCGAGTTCAACATACAGACAAAATACATATTTTACAGACACATACAACATATCAGATAAAAAGGTGCTGAAACTAATGACACAAAATGTAATTATTCTCCAATATTGAGGCCGCTTGGCAACAACTGTGTGAAAGACATGGAATGATGAATTCCACTTTGGATTTACCCAGCTCTCATCTGCTCTCCTCTCAACAAATATACCGTAATAGGTAGGTGAACAACTAAAAGAGAGTGTTCTCACTGGATGCATCACCGTCTGATACGGGAACTGCACCGCACTGGAGCGTAGAACACTACAGAGGGTGGTGCGGACGGCCCAGTACATCGTTGGAGGTGAGCTTCCCTCCCTCCTGGATATATACACCAGGCGGTGCGTGGCCAAGGCCAAACGGATTATTAAAGACAATAACCACCCCAGCCACGAACTGTACACACTTCTACCGTCAGGCAGGCGATACCGCAGTATCAAGTGACGAGCAGACTCAGAGACAGCTTCCACAGTCAGGCCATCAGGCTGCTGAACAAGTGCTAGTGCTAAGTGTTACTGCTAGCGATACTGCTTAGTGCTAGTCCTGGTGCAAGTGCTGGTAGTAGTGCTAAGTGTTGGTGCCGGTGCTACTGCTAGTGCTAGTGCTAGTGCTAGTGTTACTGCTAGTGCTAGTGCTAGTGTTACTGCTAGTGCTAGTGCTAGTGCTAGTGTTACTGCTAGTGCTAGTGTTACTGCTAGTGCTAGTGTTACTGCTAGTGCTAGTGTTACTGTTAGTGCTAGTGCTAGTGTTACTGCTAATGCTGGTGCTAGTGTTACTGCTAGTGCTAGTGCTAGTGTTACTGCTAGTGCTAGTGTTACTGCTAGTGCTAGTCCTGGTGCTAATTGCTGGTGCTAGTGTTGTTCTAGTGTGACTGTCTGAGAAGGTATTCTGTGACATTCTGTGAATGTCAGCATATAACAATGTATATTTTATTACATTGATTTATATTTGTATTGCTCCCCTTGATATTTTTTTTACTTTTTGTATGCCCATCTCCATCGACGGTGCTGCAGTAGAGAGGGTCAGCAGCTTCAAGTTCCTCGGCGTGCACATCTCCGAGGACCTCACATGGACCACGCACACCACACACGTGGTGAAAAAGGCCCAACAACGCCTGTATTTCCTCAGGCGACTGAGGAAATTCAACATGTGCCCCCGCATCCTCAGAACATTCTACTCCTGTACCATCGAGAGTGTTCTCACAGGATGCATCACCGTCTGGTACGGGAACTGCACCGCACTGGAGCGTAAAACACTACAGAGGGTGGTGCGGACGGCCCAGTACGTTGGAGGTGAGCTTCCCTCCCTCCTGGATATATACACCAGGCGGTGCGTGGCCAAGGCCAAACGGATTATTAAAGACAATAACCACCCCAGCCACAAACTGTACACACTTCTACCGTCAGGCAGGCGATACCGCAGTATCAAGTGCCACACGAGCAGACTCAGAGACAGCTTCCACAGTCAGGCCATCAGGCTGCTGAACAAGTGCTAGTGCTAAGTGTTACTGCTAGTGCTAGTGCTACTGCTAGTGCTAGCCCTGGTGTGCTAGTGCTAAGTGTTACTGCTAGCGATACTGCTTAGTGCTAGTCCTGGTGCAAGTGCTGGTAGTAGTGCTAAGTGTTGGTGCCGGTGCTACTGCTAGTGCTAGTGCTAGTGTTACTGCTAGTGCTAGTGCTAGTGTTACTGCTAGTGCTAGTGCTAGTGTTACTGCTAGTGCTAGTGCTAGTGCTAGTGCTAGTGCTAGTGTTACTGCTAGTGCTAGTGTTACTGCTAGTGCTAGTGTTACTGCTAGTGCTAGTGCTAGTGCTAGTGTTACTGCTAGTGCTAGTGCTAGTGTTACTGCTAGTGCTAGTGGTGCTAGTGCTAGTGTTACTGCTAGTGCTAGTGTTACTGCTAGTGCTAGTCCGGGTGCTAATTGCTGGTGCTAGTGTTGTTCTAGTGTGTTCTGGTGTGACTGTCTGAGGAAGTATTCTGTGACATTCTGTGAATGTCAAAATATAACAATGTATATTTTATTACATTGATTTATATTTGTATTGCTCCCCTTAATATATATTCTATTTCTATTTTGTATTCTTTTATAACTGCGGTCGGCTGTCGGGCGTTTTGCACGTAAGAATTTCACTCACTGCTTATACTTGTATAAACTGTGAAGTGACAATAAAACACTTGAAACTTGAAACTTGAAAAGAGCCAAGTGCAATGTCAACATTTGGCTTTTGATGCAAACAAAGGAAAGTACAGGTGTCATCAACAAACTCATAACAGAGCTACGATGTGAAACATGAGACTCGTCATTGTCGCTATTCATATTCAAGAGAGCTTCATGGAGGGTATCCACTGAGGTGGGTGTAGTCAGCTCTGTTTGGCATGGCGACGCCGTCCCTGAGTCAATAAGGGAGGTGCTGGAGGCTTCTCACCTCGAAAACGGGAATAATCAGCCAAGCTGAGTGATAAGATTGTAACGCCGCCGTGAACCGCGCTAAACCCCAACTCTAATCTACCTGAGACCAACCCTGCATTTAAACCAGCTCCAACGTAACACCAAAAACACCCTTTTACCTAAAACATTACACGCAACTCGTGTTAAATTCAAAGAAGCAGCAGCAATCATGTTTCTGTCTCTGATGACATCGCCCATGGAGGTCATCCATGACACGCACCTGAAGCAAGGGATTATGGGCTTACCTCATTCTACCCAGTTCAGCCAATCAATGATCACACAAGATGTTGTCACTGACTGAGGATGGTTAGCTACGACTATTGGTTTTGAGGGAAATGGACTGGGATAGGCAGCTGTGCAACAACGTATTGTTAAGGTTTTTACTACCCTTTACATAGAGATAACCCCCCCCCCATAATTACATGCTTGTTGTACGGGGGTAGATTTGTGTCAATATTATTTGTGTGTACAGAACGACAATCTGTGAATACATTTGTAATCTGCATGCCTGTATTGAAAATCCATGTGTACATTTGTTTATCTGTGAAAGAAACCATTTCACAAACACACAAAAACTATGTCAATATTTTGCGAATACATGAAAAGCATATGGGGATCTCAACATTTTACCCATGCTAAATATTTTACTAACAAACTAAAAAAATAAATGTGTTTGTTAGTTTTTTTATATTTAGAGATAAGGAGATAGATCATCGTGTTCACACAATTGATATTGAGACAAATCAAACTCCAGTGTTGTCCCACCAATCACCTTCGATGTGCCCAGCTAGGGACAACTCCTCAAGCAGGCAAGCTAGGTTTGATGGGTTTGGGTATGATCCTACCGTAACCATGACCAGGTACCCATAATGCAGTGGGGGACTCATACCTGGAGTAGCAGGAGAGGCTGGTGCAGAAGATGGTGTTGCCCACGGCGATGGGGACGTAGTGCTGATGCAGCCAGCTGTTCACCCAGCCGTCGGGCATGACATAGGACCCGTACGAGATGGCACAACCTACACAAGAGTGGGTAGCGGTTAGCATCCGACATATTGGACATGGATGCGAGAACCTTCAGACCTTGCATACCTTTTTGACTGGGAGACACTCACACTACACTATCCTGTCTCCTCTGAAGCCTTAGCCAAGAGAGAGTTGCAGTAGTCGAGACGAGTGATAACGAGCGCTTGGACCAGGATCTGCGCTGCTTCACGTGTGAGGAAGGGCCGGATCTTGCGGATGTTGTAGAGAGCAATTCTACAAGATCGGGCCACAGAGGTAATGTTGGCGTTGCAGGACAGCTGGTCATCCAGTACCACGCCAAGGTTCCTTGCCGTGGGTGCAGGGGAGACTTCGATGTCCTCGATGGTGACAAGTAGGTCCATCTGAGGGCAGTCTTTACCCGGTATGAAGAGAAGCTCAGTCTTGTCATGGTTGAGCTTCAGGTGATTAGGCATTAGAGATGGGTGTTGAGATGTGGGTGTCAGAGGTGGGAAAGAAAAGGAACAGTTGGGTGTCATCAGCATAGCAGTGGTAGGAGAAGCCGTGGGATGTGATTACAGAGCTAGAGATCTAATGTATAAAGAAAACAGAAGGGGTGCCAGTACTGAGCCTTGGGGTACTCTGGTGTCAAGGGTGCAGGGTCTGGACAGGGAGCCATTTCATGTGACCTGACAGGTGTGATCTGTCAGGTACCTCAACTGACATTCCAGACCTCACGAGACGACCCAATATGTCTGGCTGCCTAGTAGACGTCACCTGGGGTTACAGACCTATCAGAGAGCAGCAGGTGACTCACCTGGGGATACGGACCTATCAGAGAGCAGCAGGTGACTCACCTGGGGTTACGGACCTATCAGAGAGCAGCAGGTGACTCACCTGGGGATACGGACCTATCAGAGAGCAGCAGGTGACTCACCTGGGGGTACGGACCTATCAGAGAGCAGCAGGTCACTCACCTGGGGGAACGGACCTATCAGAGAGCAGCAGGTGACTCACCCGGTTGTAGGAGCGGGCGTCACGGTAGTACAGCACTTTGAGGCATCGCTCCACCAGCGCTCGAGCCTCCGCCTTGGTCACCTCCACCTTGTTCTCCAGGTACTCTCATCAGGGCTTACACACACACACACACACACACACACACACACACACACACACACACACACACACACACAACCATGGCACATGCACACACCCACGAGCAGACGCACACACACAGACACACACACACACACACACACAAACAAACCCATACACACACACATACACACACAAACCCTCAAACAGATACACTGCTATGGACACACACCCACATACACACTCACACACACACACATGCACCCACAGAATCACACACAACCATGGACACATGCACACATTCATGGACACACACACACACACATCCATGAACACACACATACTGATGGACACACACATCCACAAACACACACATAACAATGGACGCACACACACATCCACAAACACACACATACCAATGGACACACACATACACACAAACAGACAGACAGACAGACAGACACACTCGAATGGACACACACACACACACACACCCATAAACACACTCACACACACAAACCCTCAAACACATACACTCCTATGGACACACACCCACAAACCCACATACGCACTCACACACACGCACCCACAGAATCACACACATCCATGAACACACACATACTGATGGACACACACACATCTGCAAACACACACATAACAATGGACACACATACTGTACACACACAAACAGACAGACAGGCAGACACACACGAATGGACACACACACACACACACCCATAAACACACTCACACACACACACAAACCCTCAAACACATACACTCCTATGACACATACACTCATGGGCACACACACACACACACACACACACAGAGGCAGGGTGTGTGTGAGTGGATGGAGTGTGTGTGTGTGTGTGTGTGTGTGTGTGTGTGTGTGTGTGTTCCTGCTGAGGTGCAGCAGGTTGATCCTGCGCTCATCTGCTAGCGGCTCCCCGGGGCTCGCTAACAAATGTCTGTGGTGCAGAGCTTATTTTTCCCCCGCACACCTCCTTCTCCTCCACCCACCCGCACCACCCCTCCCTCTGTCTCCTTTCTTCCTCGCCCTTATCCTCTCATCTCCATCGTGGACGCTGGCTATTGTTACTCATTTAGCGTTTAGCCAAACTTTATTTTCTAATTGCCAGCCACTATTTACATATATTAGCCGCGGATCAGCACACTCTGGGAGTTGGGGGGGGTGGGGGGGGGTCGTGGGGGCCCGTGGAGCGGCTGACGAGCAACACCCACCTGACACGTGAGATTCTGTTACGGTGTTGATGGTCGGCGCCGGCAAATATGTTTTGTTCCGCTCCCTCCGTGACGACCGCCTGCTAATTAGCCGTGGCTTGTCAGTGGTGATGGGCTAATGGCTAATTGCATCGCCAGGCCTCCGTGTGTACACGTAGTAATGACTTAACGCTCTAATAAGATTCAGTTACCAGCGCTTTGGAGAAGCCGTTCCCTCGATGGAGTTTTTTGTATGTTATGACGCGAACGCTGTAGCATCCGCTGTGTCAAGACCAGGGGTTATGTAGCCCTGCACTGCTAAAGATTGTTTTTTGTGATTACATTATGTATTAATGTGCTGGTTCCGAGTTATACTGTACTGTACTATACTGTACTGCGTCGTTTGACAAAACGAGGCGCATTGATCGCCTCCCACCGGGACCCCCACCTCAGGACCCCTCCGCACCTGCAGCCCAACACAAACATCCATCTCTATTTAACCTCTGACCCCCTTCTCTCCTCTCTGCTTCAGCATCCCAGAGTACTCGCTCTTGCAGACCGCTACTCGATACCTTGGCCAGAGTGCACACACACATTCACACACATACACATACACACACACATACACACACACACGCACACACATCCATGAACACACACACACACACACACACATACACACACACACACACACATCCATGAACACACACACATACTGATGGACACAAACACAGACATTCCGATGGAAACACACATACACACACGAACAGACGGTCACACTCGAATGGACATATACACACACGCGCACGGACACACACACACACACACACACACACACACACACACACACACACACACCCAACACATGCACACACACACACACACACACACACACACACACACACACACAAACAAACCCATACACACACACATACACACACAAACCCTCAAACAGATACACTGCTATGGACACACACCCACATACACACTCACACACACACACATGCACCACACAGACACACACACTCCATGAACACACACATGGACACACACATCCACAAACACACACATAACAATGGACGCACACACACATCCACAAACACACACATACCAATGGACACACACATACACACAAACAGACAGACAGACAGACAGACACACTCGAATGGACACACACACACACACACACCCATAAACACACTCACACACACAAACCCTCAAACACATACACTCCTATGGACACACACCCACAAACCCACATACGCACTCACACACACGCACCCACAGAATCACACACATCCATGAACACACACATACACACACAGCACACACACACAACAACACACATACTGACACACACACACAAACACACAGACAGACAGACACACACAATGGACACACACACACACACCCATAAACACACATCACACACACACACACACACACACATACACTACACACACACACACACACACACACACACACACACACAGACAGGTGTGTGTGTGTGGAGTGTGTGTGTGTGTGTGTGTGTGTGTGTGTGTGTGTGTGTGTTCCTGCTGAGGTGCAGCAGGTTGATCCTGCGCTCATCTGCTAGCGGCTCCCCGGGGCTCGCTAACAAATGTCTGTGGTGCAGAGCTTATTTTTCCCCCGCACACCTCCTTCTCCTCCACCCACCCGCACCACCCCTCCCTCTGTCTCCGTCAGATCACCCCCCCCCCAACAACCCCCACACCCTCCACACACCCCGCGATGCGTGTTGCATTGGCTTGGCACCTTGCATCCTTCCCTCTTACCCCCACCCCCTCTCTCTTCTCCTCTCAATCAATTCAAAT
>PIJE02001586.1:10000-28017 GCA_002895965.2 Coryphaenoides rupestris | reverse complement strand
ACACACACCTAAATAGAGAGAGAGAGAAAGAGAGACACAGCTAAGAATAGAAACATATTTTCTTTCTCTACTCTCTAACTCTACTTGACTATTTGTTTTTTGGAGCATGCATGCAACACACACACACACACACACACACACACACATACACACACACACACACACATACACACACACACACACCCATCTCTCTCACACTCTCACACGCACACACGTTCACAATAGTGAGACATAAAAGATGGAGAGGCCACTCTGGTGGCATGGGGCATCTGTCGCTGGTCTCCAAATTTAAAGCAAAAGGAAAAATGCTGTGTGTGTGTGTGTGTGTGTGTGTGTGTGTGTGTGTGTGTCTTTATCCACGCATCCAATCTGCTCTCTCTGGCGTTTTCACCATGCAAGCAGACCCATGGAGAAATGAGCCAACAGACCCACAGCTGATGCCCCCTTGTAATGTGTGGGTGTATGTGTTATGTGTGTAAGTGTGCATGTTTGTGTGTGTGTTTTGTGTAAATGTGTTTGTGCGTGTTCATTGTGTGTGTGTGTGTGTTCTGTCTGTGTACTTTGTGTGTGTATTGTGTGTGCATGTGTATGTGTGTGTTTGTGTGTACTTTGTGTGTGTGTGTGTGTGTGTGTGTGTGTGTATGTATGTGTGTGTGTAAATACACAAGATGGAAAAACCTTAAATAAGAGCAACACCAACATGTGTCTATCTTGTTTATTTGGCGTGTGTGTTCCAACGTTCTTCATCACCTAAGGCACTAGCATTTGTCACCATCAAATCCATTTGATTTGATTTAATAGCTGTCAACAGGAGTGTTATAATACCACTGTGCAAATACTATTTAAAATGCTAATTCTAGTCTTTGTTATGATCCTGCATGATTTGTCTGTTTAAAAGCTCATCTACTCGTCGTTATTATGTCATACAAAAGCATTTTTTTGGTGAATGTTGTCCACGATTCTCCCCTGCGACAACTCATCGAATAGCAAAGAACAATACTCCCTTTTTAGAATGTCAAACATAATACAACAAATATTAAATATCTCTGGTAAACCGGCAGCAATCCTGATGTCATCTCACAAAAAGGCATTTAACTCCCTCCCGCCAAAAACTACTTAATGAGAACTTTTTACATTTTCCCTCCTCAAATAAACTCCTCCCCCCAAAAAAACAAAAAGAAAAACAAACAGCCAATCAGATTTGTTTTACCTTGTTAGGTCCGCCGCTCTGTTTGACTCCTCGCTTGTGGTTGGATGACGCTGATAGGAGGCAACAGGTCGAGCAGCGAATCCGGATCGCCGCGTCGTGGCTTTGTTGTTGTTAGCTCCGCCTCCTGCGCCGCAGCTAGGCTAGGCAAGGCTTGGCTGTATATTACACACGCGCTAATGGTGCCTTTAATGCCTTCTTCTTGCCGTTGAAACAGAAAAGAAAAAAAATAAAGACAATAAATAGCAAGAGAAAACCAATACAGGCGAACACCGCGGCAAATTGGTTCTGATGCGACACATTTAACAGGCAGATATGATTACCTCAGACACCCGATTCTCTGTTGATTCCACAAACAACATTTAGGCGAGTCAATTTACCATAATTTCATTGGAGGAGAGAGCAGCCAACCAAACCAGCCAGCCAACCAGCCAACCAGCCAGGCAGGCAGGCAGCTAGGCAGGCGGGCAGGCAGGCCGAGGCTGATGCAAGTGAGGGCTTGTTAAACCATAATAGATGTGTGTAATTGGTGGAGTGCTGATTGCAACCTCTCTCTACCCCCCACCCCCCACCCCACACCCCCCACCACCACCCCTCCCATAAAAAAAAGAGAAATTCCATTGGAGGAGAATTTTCTGTTTCATTAAACCATGGTCAGAAATAATAGGATCTGTAGATGGAGAGAGATGACAGAGAGGAGTAGGGGGAGCATTGGGTTGACTGGGGTTAGAATGGTACATCATGTGACCCAGGTCGTATAAATGTGTGCGTTGATACAATGATGATGATGATGCAAATGTCTCGCGCGTCGTCGAAATGATTTAGTTCATCCATCACCTTTATATTGTGCTATATCGTCTCCTTTTAAGTGCGGAAATCTATTACGTTTATACACACATCATCCGTTTGTCGTTTATCACGGAGGCCCGCAAAGTGTTGTGCATTTGTTTGTGGTATACAGCGTGTCCGTCTATATCTGCTTGGGTTAACAGCCTTTAAGTATTACCGATTGGCCCCAGGTCTCCGGTTTATAGCCTAAAGGGACGACGCAGATAGGCACGCAATAACACACACACACACACACACACACACACACATGGGCAGGCACGGTATACGATTCCCAGTAATAAATTAATCTCAGACGTGGCGGCGAGGATCATTTATTACCCGACTCGCAGTTGGTCGCTTTTCTCTCTCCCCTGGACCGTGCTTGGATGACTTTGCATTCGTTCACGTCCAGGAAATTAAGGCGTTGTTTACAGACGGTGGGTCTTAACAGCCAGTAAATGAAGACCGCAACGCCTGTTCTGTTCTGTAAAAGAAAAAAAAATCTGATTCAGTCCTCTGTGAAATGCCGTTTCTAGAATAGACCCTCTTCACAGGTCGTCAATAGTAGTCAGCAACTTCCCGTTCCTGTAATTTTCAACGTTCCTGTAATTTTCAACGGGGTTTATATCGTCTGTCGCAGCACCAGCGCGCTCAATGTACTATTCATAGCAACCACCGCTATACTGTAGTCGTCCTATACTGGTGCCACGGACCCCATGATTAAGGGTAGTGCAGCTCACCTGGTGTTAACAAATGTGATCTATTATCTTGGCTTGGTGCTCCGTGGGCTCAAACAGTTAAGACCCCGTGCTTAGCTAGCTCATGCTTAGGTCTCGCAGCCGAGGTTTCAAAACAAGGCCTATTGTTGTAGGGACAGAACGTACCCACACGCGCAGCAGGCAGCAGCACACCTCTCCGCGGGTGGAAGAGGTTGCTGCTACCGGTGACAGCCGCCACACACCACACACAACACACGCAGCACACATAAGGCACACACACACAAGCACGAATGTATGCTTGTGTGTACTGCCGTCCCGCTGGCTGACACCATTTTGCTCTCTAACAATCTTGCTAATTATAATAGTTAATTAATTCTCTGCCAGCGTCTTCATCAGGAGACTAATAACCTACATTTTCATTAATTAGACCTTCAACCTCTCCACTCCCATCCCTGCTTCTCTCTGTCCCACTCCGACCTACCACTTCCTGTCCTCCTCCTCCATGTTCTCTCCTCCTCTCCTCCCTTTCATCCTCTCTCCTTGTTTTTTTTTCTTTCTGGATGTCCAGCCTACACACCTCCCCTCCTACACACCCTTCCTCTCCTTGAAAGGTCAAGCTGTGTGTGTGTGTGTTTGTGTGTGTGTGTGTGTGTGTGTGTGTGTGTGTGTGTGTGTGTGTGTGTGTGTGTACTTGTGTTTGTCTGTTTGATTGATTAGTGCCCACAGCATATCCAGTGTGGTGGATGTGGCCGTGTGTCATTGCTACCATCTCTCTCTCTCTCTCTCTCTCTCCTCTCTGTCTCCCTCTCTCTCTCTCTCTCTCTCTCTCTCTTTCTCTCTCTCCACACACACACACACACAGATTTCAGTTCAGCTCCTCCCCCTGCACAAACTACACTTCCCATCAGGCTGAGCTGACCTGGTTTCAGCGTTGCCATGCTAACCAGCGTCGGGCTCACAAGAAATTCATCATTTAGTGATCGCAGCCCCTCAAACGCCCTCGTGCTCGACGTGCACCTCGGTCGTCGGCTTCCTTGCGTGACAACGTCAATCAGTCCTCCCATCTATCATCTGCTCATCTGCTAATCTGCTCATCTGCTCCCCCCACCCCGCCGCCACTTGAACACCTGTTGGCTACTTGAATCCGTTCCAAGGGGGGCGACGGTGTTGTTGTTGTTGTTGACTTATGCTTAATGATCTGCATTCTGAGTTGACTGTAGGATGCTCAGTGGGGAGATGGCGCTCCGTCGCTCTGCCCTCTCTCCCCCCAAAACACGATCTCCGCCGCCTGCCTCGGTGAGTCTGGCACCGTAGGACTCCAGAGAGAGAGGCTCGCCTTCTGTCTGCCGGACCGTACTGTAGTGATGATGATGATGATGATGGCGAGAATGGCAATCTCACTCCTCTTCTCCCCTCCTCCGTCCCCATCCTCTCTCTCTCTCTCTCTCTCTCTCTCTCTCTCTCTCTCAATCTCTAGAGAGAAGTAACCCAGATTTCAAAATGAATCGCTGCCTATTTCCTTCACCCTCTCTCCTCTCTCTATCATCCTCTCTCGCTCTCGCTCTCTCTCTCTCTCTCTCTCTCTCGCTCTCTCTCTCTCTCTCTCTCCTCTTCTACTTGGTAAGAACCAGAGCCAATCTTGGAAAGAGAGTTCCATCGCTCCATCTCGTCCTCCTCCTCACCCTGCCTCTGGGTTGGCTGCTATATAGTCAGACCAGGACCCATCTGCTACAGCCTTCCTTTCACTTTGTCACTTTGGCTGTACATTTCTTTTCCTTTTTCCTTTTTTCTTTCTTCCGGGTGTGGGGGGGGAGTTTCGGCTCGGATGGTTTTCTCTCGCTGTCAAAGTGCTGCTCTGCCTCTCTGGTCCTCTCTGTCCTCCTTCCTCTCTCTCTCTCTCTCTCTCTCTCTCTCTCTCTTTTTTGAGCTGATCTTCTGAGTCGAGGGCAGCTACAGGTGTTGAACCACCAGGTGGTTCCTCTTGACGATCTGTACCTGTGAAGGAGAGGCCGAGACGAAGAGGGACTCGCCACCTCCCCCGCCCCACCTGCCCCCCACTCCAAAGTCTTGCTCACGCTCCACAACAGGTAAGCTGTTTCCTTTTCGATGCATCGTTTGTTGTTGTTGTTTTTGCTGTTGAATGGCATCTTTCCCAAAATATACATCAGAGCGCTCGATCCCTCACTCATCTCACCCTTCCGTCACTCACGTGGGATTTTAACTCCTGTATTTTCTGCTGAGCCACAATCATTCCGACGCCAACATCCCACATCAGTGTGTTTTTCATTTGTTATTGTTGTTGTGTTATTTTTGGGGCCGTGGGCTTATTTAGTTATTCATTAAATGTCTCACCGTGTCCATGTTCATTTATCACTTAAAAGTCTGCAACTCTTGAGCCACCGTCGCCACAACTAAATATTTGCAGCTTTGCAGTTTTCACATTTTTTTTTTCTTTCCTGTTTTCCTTTTTGTTCGGCACTTCTGACTCCCTGTAGACGTAAAGGAATATTATTCGACTCGCAAACTTTTTTTCTGGGGAGCACAACACCGCTGCCTGCTAATAAGGGCAGATTTGGAGTGGTGAACGGATGTGAGTCTAATATTGGAACAGGTGGTGGTGTGGTGAGTGTGTGTACTGTATGTGTGTGTGTGTGTGTGTGTGTGTGTGTGTGTGTGTGTGTGTGTGTGTGTGTGTGTGTGTGTGGGTGGGTGGGTATGCACTGTTGACATGGCAACAGGACGTACAGTAGACCCAGTGATTTGTGGGCTGGGCTTTGATGAGTGCTCGGAAGTAGGGGGTTGGTCATCGCAGCGACTGACAGGGAGAGGGCGGGCGAGGGAAAAATAAAGGGTTTCAGAGAGAGAGAGAGAGAGAGAAGAGAGAGAGAGAGAGAGAGAGAGAGAGTGGGGGGATCGAGGAGAGACGGAGAGAGACTGAGACAGACAGAGACAGCCTAAGAGAGTTTTGCGGTCTGGACTCGCAGTATATGGGACACGGAGAGTTGCACTAATCGCTGGCTGTCTTGGAGTCTCTGAGGGTAGATCGGTCTCAGCTCCTTATTGCAGCCTCCTCCTCCTCCACCAGCAGCAGCAGCAGCAGCATCCCCCTCTGTCCCCGGTTGTCCATGTTGGTTCTCTCCTCCATGATCCGTCCGTCCCTTCCTTCTTCCTTGTCCCTCCTCTTCCTCCCTCACGGCGATGTCATGTTCCTCTCCTCTTAACCTTCATCATGATGATCTACATCGTGGATCTTTTTTCTCCTTTAGCTCCTCTCTGGAGTCGACTGTCCTCCATGTTGTCCAATTCTGATGCCACAACTGACCCACATACTGGAAACCCCCCTTCTCCCCTCTCCTCTCTCCCCTCTCTCTCTCTCTCTCTCTCTTCTCCCAGGCAACATGTCTACCCCGGTCTCCCCCTCCCCGTCGCTCTCTCCGCTCACTCTGGCCTCCCCGTCCTCGGCCAACTCCTCCTCCGCCTCCTCCTCCTCCTCCTCCTCCTCCGCCGTCATCGTCGTCGGTGGTAGCGGTGGCGGTAGCGGTGGCGTTGGCGGGGGCGCCCCCTCGCCTCTGCCCTCGCCCATGTCGCCCCCGCCCAGGGTGCCTGTGTTCCAGAGGAAGGGGGCCCTGAAACACAAGCGCATCGTGGAGGTGAAGGACCACCAGTTCACCGCCCGATTCTTCAAACAGCCCACGTTCTGCAGCCACTGCACCGACTTCATCTGGTGAGAGACAGAGTAGAGCCTGCCACTGCACACAGCCATACATCCATACATCCATACAGGCATACATCCATACATCCATACATCCATACATCCATACATCCATACATCCATACATCCATACAGGCATACAGGCATACATCCATACATCCATACATCCATACATCCATACATACATCCATACATCCATACATCCATACATACATACATCCATACATCCATACAGGCATACAGCCATACATTACATTACATTTCCATTTCCATTTCCATTTAAAGCCATACAGCCATACATCCATAGATACATGCACACATACATACATACATACATACATACATACATACATACATGTACATGTAGCCATGTATGCCGTCTCTTGCTTCCTATGAGCTGTGTACGCCAGTTAACAACGAGATGAAGTGTTGAGTAGTAATTTGACAATATAGGGGACAGATGAGTACCGTAGACAGATATCAGAAGTCCCTTCTCCATTCTAGACCCAAACTGAAATGGGTAGTTTCAGGTCCCGGCCACCCTCACTCTCTCCCTCCCCCACATCATTCATCAGCCCCCCATTCCAGGCGCTCTGTCCATGAGCTGGGAACGCCTGGGAACGACGTTTGTCGTACCGGTTACATACATCATACATGTGGCACCAGCTCCCCTCACGTTTGTTCTAGCGTGTTCTGTTCTGTTTTCCCTCTGTTCTCTGGTCCCAGTGGAGAACACACACTACACCCTGGCCTACACCCCCCCAACCCCCACCACCGCTGTCTTGAGCTGATCATGTGACCTCCCCTCCTGATCACAGCACACATACACACGCTCGGTTCACTCACACACACAGCCTCATGTGTAAAACCCTTTGATCATGCACACAGGCACGCGTGTGTTGGTGTGCAGCTAGCATGTACTCGTCCGCAGGAAGTCAAATATGATGTGGATGAAAGATACACATACACACACACACACACACACACACACACACACACACACACACCGTAATCCAAGTAAGACTTTCACAGTCGCAAATCCTCAATATTGGAGCAGACAACCGATTCTGATTCATTGGACTGGCGGTGTGCTGTGAGAATGTTTTTGTGCGTGTTTGGACATATGGTGGGGTGCGTTTATGTGTGTGTGTGTGTGTGTGTGTGTGTGTGTGTGTGTGTGTGTGTGTGTGTGTGTGTGTGTGTGTGTGTGTGTGTGTGTGTGTGTGTGTGTGTGTGTGTGGCGCGGGAGGGGGGTGTAGATGGTGAGACATATTAGCCTGTGCCAGTATAGCTCCTGGGTAACTTTCCGGACTAGTCTCTCCATGGGCTGCCGTCTTGGCCCCTCCATGCTGAGTCCTCCTCCTCCACTGTGGGCTAACATGGCACAAGCCGGCCTCTTTAGGGCCCTTAGGGTGAATTCAAGCACAGGGTGTTATTTATGGGAGTCATTTACCCACAATCCCTTGCTCCACAAAAAAAACACCAATCCCTGTCCCCTTTCGAATATTCCTGGATTATGAGAGGAGAGTGCATAGGACTCATAACATAATTCACCATACGGTTGTGTGTGTGTGTGTGTGTGTGTGTGTGTGTGTGTGTGTGTGTGTGTGTGTGTGTGTGTGTGTGTGTGTGTGTGTGCATTCTACATGCAGTGACAAAAGCATAATTATATATCTCATTATGTTTCAATAATCAAGCAATAGGAAGGCATATTGAGTTTGTGTGTGCATCACAGTGTTGCATTTCCATGCCCCCAGCAGGCGAACACACAAAAATAAACATTAAAAAAAATAGCTCTCCTCCTCTAAACATGAATATGATCACATTTGCATATTTGCATAGGGCATTCATTCTCGCTATCTTAAATATATTATTTGGAGAAACGGAACTGAGAATATTTGTCACAAATGTGCCTCTCTTGTTGTGAGGCCCATAAATCAGAGCCAGGGAGCACAGTATTAGATAGTATCATCAATTACCCAGGGGCCCCGGGGCCCCAGATGCAGATTGGCCACAGACCAAACCAACTGATCTCAAAGAGGACAAATCGATAATAACACAAGGCCCAAACTGCTTTTATATTTGTATATATATATATATATAAATACACATTCATCAAATCATGCATTATTTATCAAATACTGCATCACGTAATAGTTTGGAGTAAATGTCAAGCGCAGTCAATACAATGCATAATTAATTACATGTGCATTTAATACATTGCCTCGTTATATTTAAATTCTATTGCCGCACAAAAATACATGTCACGAACACAAGGCCCTAATAACTTAGGGCCCTAATAACTTATGTTTAGGATGTATTTGGCATGCGTCTGTTTTTTATTGTCCACTCCTCTAAAGTCCTTCTGTGTTATCGTTCAAATAATCTGCTAATGAGTAATCCCTGGCTGTCGTTTATGGTGGATTTGCTGTGTAGCGTCGGCGAGCCCTCAAACACGATGAATCCAACACTGGCTCACTACTGCTCCCTGCAGGTCAACAAGGGGAACTGGTGGCACACAAGATGGGGCCTCAGATAATATGCTCAACGAGGCAGCAGCAGCGGCGTGGAGCCTCTGCATACAGATTGGGGATCAGATTCCCCCTTTGCAACCCCCATCTTTGATTCTGACCCAGCAAAACGGTGGACTGAACTGATGGCAGATCAGTGATTATGGGCAGGCTACTCTGCACCCTCGGGCCCCTCTGGTGTGATTGTCAAGGGTCTCCCTGCAGTGTGTTCATCTGCCTTTTTAACCTCCCAATCAAAACCTGATTCACAGCAGGGAAGCCGCTGAGTGGACTCTTTAGCCAATCAATGGCTTTAACTATTCAATTAAGCTCTTAGGACACACTGGAAAGCAGCCTACTCTGCACTTCTGGATGGAGGGGTGAGACAATGTGTGTGTGTGCGTATGTGTGTGTATGTGTGTGTGCGTGTGGGGGTGGCGGTGTGGGGTGTGTGTGTGTGTGTGTGAGAATGCCAGGTGTGAGTGTGAGGATTCATGTGTGTTGAGTGTTTGTGCATTCTAGGTGTGTGTGTGTGTGTGTGCATGCACGTGTGTGTGTGTGTGTGTGTGTGTGTGTGTGATAATTGCTTTATTACTCTGGAAAGAAAAGGAGTTCCGAACAGAAACCACACACACACACGTATGCGTTTTGATGACACATGCTTTGTGTGCTGCCTGTACCTGTACCTTATTCTATCTTCATACCGCAAAATAATAATGTTGTTAAACTAAACTACGTGTCGACGAGCGATGAGAATATGACGGGTTGGAGAAAGTTGGTGTCCTAATCATTTCTTTTTGTTGTGTTCTTTCCCACCCAGGGGGATCGGGAAACAGGGATTTCAATGTCAAGGTAAAGGCAAAGCTAATCTCCCTGACGGCAGACTCTTCCATATCGACACCCGCTCTGTTCCTCATGCACTCTGGGCACAGCCGTCCAGTTATGTGTTTTGTTGATTTCCATTGTGCTCTGTGACTCCTCCAGTCTGCAGCTTCGTGGTCCACAAGCGATGTCACGAGTTTGTGACCTTCACGTGTCCTGGCTCCGTGACCGCTCCCAGACCGGACGTGAGTACATCTAGAATTCATCCTCCCCCCCTCCTCCTCCTCCTCCTCCTCCTTCTCATCTTCCTCCTCATCCTCCCCTCCCCCCTCCTTCTCATCTTCCTCCTCCTCCTCTCTCCCCTTCCTTTTCATTGGGCCAATCTCTCTGGCTCCCTCCTGCAGTCTTGTTGTTGTTGTTGTTGTTGTTGTTGTTGTTGTTGTTGTTTTGACGACCCCTGTGTCTTCCAGTCACATCTCTGGATGACTCATATGTCAGTCTGTCTCTCAGTCCGTCTCTCAGTCCGTCTCTCAGTCCGTCTCTCAGTCCGTCTCTCAGTCCGTCTCTCAGTCTGTCTCTCAGTCCGTCTCTCTGTCCGTCTCTCTGTCCGTCTCTCTGTCCATCTCTCTGTCCATCTCTCAGTCCGCCTCTCAGTCCGTCTCTCAGTCTGTCTCTCTGTCTGTCTCTCAGTCCGTCTCTCAGTCCGTCTCTCAGTCCGTCTCTCAGTCCGTCTCTCAGTCCGTCTATCAGTCCGTCTATCAGTCTGTCTCTCCGGCACCGCTGTGCTATCTGTGACATCCGTACATCCGTGTCCTCGCCGCGCTGTACAAGACCGGCAAGTGTGAAAGGGAGGAGGGGGGCGGGGGGGGGCAAGAGATACAGGTGTGGAGGGAGGTGGAGGGAGGGAGGAGGAGGAAGGAGGAGCGGGAGGAGGAGGAGGGGGGGAAGACCACCACACCACCACAAATACCACCACCACCACAACCACCACCACCATCACCACCACCACCAACACCAGCACCACCACCACAACCACCAACACCACAACAACAATCTCTTAACTAACTAACTAACTAACCAAGACTAACCAAGGCTAACCACACAGCACACAGTAAGCTCTCACTTCCACACACATCCATATCTATATCTGGCAGAGGGATGAGACCGCCACCAACCCAACCGGCCTCTCGAACCCATCAAGTCATTCATCCATAGATCTATCCTCCGTGGCGAGATGCCTTTCATTTACATGAGACAGATAGAGACCACTGGACAGACCCCCCCGACGGACCGTACACGCTACACACTGATCAGTGAACCGGTGCTGAGCCACACTTCTGCCTGCGTCATCCTCCAGTCTTGTGGCAGTGTGTCTATTCATTAGGGGCTGTAACCCCCCCCGGTCACCTTATGATCGCCCACGCCTAATGGGCTATCGGCTTGCTGAGCGCACCGTTCATCTCCTCACCACCACCCCCCCCCCCCCCCCCCCCCCTCCCCGACTGGCTGGCCGGGTCGGGAGCTTCTGCTCTTCATTTTTTATCAGCGAGCAATGAAAAACACAAAGAGTTATGGAAGGAATTGCGGCGAGATAATTGGATCGTAAACTACCCGCGGCCGGCGCCCTGCGTTCCGTGTCCGTGCGCTCTCCGGCCACCAGGGTGCAGGAGTGACCCGCCGTGAGAGCAAGAGGTTGTATGGTTTGGTGTGTGTGTGTGTGTGTGTGTGCGTTGGTGACCGTGTGTGTGTGTGTGTGTGTGTGTGTGTGTGTGTGTGTCTTATCTTAGGGGGGAGCTGTAGGACCACCCTTTGAATGTGGGCCAGTATAGTCCGTTGAGAGACAGTAACGGTGATAAATAATACATATAAATTTGACCTGACGTGTGTGTGTGTGTGTGTGTGTGTGTGTGTGTGTGTGCGTGTGTGTGTTGGCAGGCAGGTCCAGTAGCAGTAGGGACAGGGTTGGGGTGGATAGTGCCATTGGAGCGCATCCAACCATTCATATCTTAATCCCCTCACTACTCCTCTCTCTCTCTCTCTCTCTCNNAGGGGGGGGGGGGGGGGGGCGTTACTGATAAGCAGGAGGGAGCTTGCAGAGAAAGAGAGACAGCGAAAGAGAGAGACAACAATCAGAAAGCTCACTCTTCCGGCGTGGGATTTTCTCAGAGGATTTGTCTTTTTCTTATGAGTTTTATTTTTCGATTTTTTTTCGCTAGAGAGAAGAAAAAAAAGCACAATAAATTAGGTCAAGGAGAGGATGTTGTGCGTGTGGGTGGTGTGGTGTGGCCTCAGTGTGTGTGCGTGCCTGTGCGTTTCATGCATCTCTGTTTGAATCGCATGTGCTTTGGGTGTGTGTGTGTGTGGTGTGAAGTGGTATGATGTCGTGTATGTCTGGTGTGCACACATGAGAGGGAGGGAGATAAAGCCTGAGGTGCAAACTAAATAAAATAAAAATAAAAGGAGTTTTCTAAGAAGAAGCTCAGAGGGAAGAGAGAAGGAGAGAGACGGGAGAGAACGAAACGGATGAGATGAAGAGCAATCAAAATTATTCATTCCTCCTGCACAATGCACACAGCACACAGTACACAACACACACACACACACACACACACACACACACACACACACACACAGACACACACACAGACACACAGACACACACAGACACAGGTGCAGGTGCAGGCACACATGAGCAGGCAAACAAACGCATCCACTCAACAATACACCAATACACACACACACACACACACACACACACACACACACACACAGTACTCTAGCCCAAATTCATCCATATTTAAATATGGTCTCCCATGTGGCCAAGTCTAATTGATTTGTCTCCCTCACATATTTTCCAATAATTGTACTGCATGTTTGTGTGTAAATGTGTTTGTTTTGTATTTCTGCTTGTCAGGTGAAAGATGAATAGAATGCTAATCTGTTGGACTTTTGCAGCTCATAGCACAAATCTGTATTCAATTCTCCTCTTTGTGTGTGTTGTATGTGTGCATACGTGTGTGTGTGTGTGTGCCTGTGTGTGTGTGTGTGTGTGTGTGTGTGGTGTGTGTGTGTGCGTGTGTGTCCTGCAGGTCTTAAAGAGTCAGCACATGTTCAAGATCCAAACGTACTCCAGTCCCACCTTCTGTGACCACTGTGGATCGCTGCTCTACGGCCTGATACACCAGGGCATGAGATGTTCCTGTGAGTACTTCAGGGGCCTCTGTGTGTGTGTGTGTGTGTGTGTGTGTGTGTGTGTGTGTGTGTGTGTGTGTGTGTGTGTGTGTGTGTGTGTGTGTGTGTGTGTGTTGTGTGTGTGTGTGCATTATGTTCTTATCCTGCTGCTGTTCTGCTATGAGTCATTAGTCAATAGACTCTTTTTCTCTTCATCCAAAGGGATGTACCATTAATTCTACTGAGATAACTTGTCATGAGTGCCTATTGGTGGATGGTGGATGTGGTAGGCGGGGGGGGGTGGGGGGACCTGGCTGTGGAAGACCCCCAAACCCTCACCAGTAGACGGTAGTGGCTCAGGAGTTATAGCTGTTGTCTGGCAACCATAAGGGTGCTGAATCAATCCCCTGGTTCAATCCGCGGGCTCCGCCTAGCTAAGCGTTGAGGTGTCCCTGAGCAAGACCCCTAACCCTAACTGCTCCTGACCAGCTGGCTGTTGCCTTGCATGGTTGACACTGCCGTCGGTGGGTGGGTGGGTGGGTGGGTGGGTGTGTGTGTATGAATGGGTGAATGTGAGGCGATATTGTAAAGCACTTAAATAAAAGCGCTATATAAATGCAACACAACATTTACCATTTAGACAACAGAATTGACTTGTGGGTCTGCAAATCCCTTTGAATGAAAACAATCATTTTCCGTGCAGGTTTCTATGAGCGGTTGCATTAGTCTGAGGTATTTCTGCACCTGTCCCTGACTCCCTGTGTGGATCTGTCCTGTCTCTGTGTGGATCTGTCCTGTCCCTGTGTGGATCTGTCCTTGTCTATCTCTGTGTGGATCTGTCCTGTCTCTGTGTGGATCTGTCCTGTCTCTGTGTGGGTCTGTCCTGTCTCTGTGTGGATCTGTCCTGTCTCTGTGTGGATCTGTCCTGTCTCTGTGTGGATCTGTCCTGTCTCTGTGTGATTCTGTCCTGTCTCTGTGTGGATCTGTCCTGTCTGTCTCTGTGTGGATCTGTCCTGTCTGTCTCTGTGTGGACCTGTCCTGTCTCTGTGTGGATCTGTCCTGTGTCTCTGTGTGGATGTGTCCTGTCTCTGTGTGGATCTGTCCTGTGTCTGTGTGGATGTGTCCTGTCTCTGTGTGGATCTGTCCTGTCTCTGTGTGGATCTGTCCTGTGTCTCTGTGTGGATCTGTCCTGTCTCTGTGTGGATCTGTCCTGTGTCTGTGTGGATGTGTCCTGTCTCTGTGTGGATGTGTCCTGTGTCTCTGTGTGGATGTGTCCTGTGTCTGTTCCTTCGCCGGGCCTCTTGCTGCTGCTGCTGTCTTGCTGCTTGCCAGGCTGTGAGATGAACGTTCACCGGCGCTGTGAGACCAGCGTGCCCAGCCTGTGTGGACAGGACCACACGGAGAAGAGGGGACGCATCCACCTCACCGTCCGCGGGGAGAAGGAGGAGATCTTCGTCACAGGTGGGATGCATTAGCCGACATTATGTCAACAATGCGGATGAGAAAATGTCACGAACGATCACATTCTCTCTTTCTCTCTCTCTCTCTCTCTCTCTCTCTCTCTCTCTCTCTCTCTCTCTCTCTCTCTCTCTCTCTCTCTCATATTCTCTATCTCTTCCTGGTTCTCTGTGTCTCTCTGTCTATCTCTCTCTCTCTTTCTCTATCCCTCTCTCTCTGGTTCTCCATCTTGTGAATGTCATGAATGATGACGCTCTGTGTGTGTGTGTCTCCCTCTCTCTCTCTCTCTCTCTCTCTCTACATCCCCCTCTCTCTCTCTCCATCCTGCTCTCTCTGGTTATCCATGTCTCACTCTATCTCTCTCTCTCTCTATCCATCCATCTCCCTCTCCCTCGCGCCACAGTGGGGGAGGCTCGTAACCTGATGCCCATGGACCCCAACGGTCTGTCGGACCCCTACGTGAAGCTCAAGCTGATCCCGGACCCCAAGAGCCACAGCAAGCAGAAGACCCGGACCATCCGCTCCACTCTCAACCCCATCTGGGACGAGAGCTTCATCTTGTCAGTCTGACTCAATCAGAATTACCAGAGAGAGAGAGAGAGAGAGAGAGAGAGAGAGAGAGAGAGAGGAGAGAGAGAGAGAGAGAGGTGTAATTAACCGCATCTTACATTAGGGGTGATGCATAGAAAATGATGGAGAAATGATGATGAAAAATGCGTTGTTGTTGTTGTTGTGGTGATGTGCTGTTGCCGTGCAGTGATAGCGAGGTGTTTGGACCCTCGGTGTCCCCTCGGTGTCTGAACACTGACATGAGATCACGAGGTGAAGAGAGTCTTCACCTCCGTCAACTCAACGCACACCTTGGGAGGCTAAATCCGGCTCCCGTGTGCTCGCTCACTCACATGCTTAGCAACAGTGTGACTTGCTAACCGACTTGTCTGTCTCTGTGCACTTATGCCTGTGTGTGTGTCTGTCTGTCTGTCTGTCTGTCCTTCTGTTGGTCTATCTTTCTGTCTGTCCTTATGTTGGTCTGTCTGTCTGTCTGTCTGTCTTTCTCTCTGTTTGTCCATCTGTCCTACTGTTTGTCTATCTGTCTGTCTGTGTGTCTTTCTCTTTGTCTGTCTATCTGTCCATTTGTCCTTCTGTTTGTCTATCTGTCTGTCTGTCTGTCTTTCTCTTTGTCTGTCTATCTGACCATCTGTCCTTCTGTTGGTCTATCTGTCTGTCTGTCTGTCCGTCCGTCTGTCCGTCTGTCCATCTGTTGATCTGTCTATCTGTCTATCTGTCTGTCTGCCTGTCTGTCTGTTCTGTCTATCTATCTATCTTCTTGCATAAATCCTTGTCCATCATCTGATCATCTGTCCATCCGTCTGTCCATCAATCTGTTCCTTCACTACTCTAACTTCTTCCATACATCCTTTCGTCCATCCTGACCACTCCCTCCCTCCCTCCCTCCCTCCCTCCTTCCCTCCCTCCTTCCCCCCCGCCTTTCCTCCCTCCCTCCGTCTGCCCATCTGTACGTCCATCCAGCTCGGTGCGGGGCAACCAGTGGGACCGCCGTCTGTCCGTGGAGGTGTGGGACTGGGACCGCACGTCCCGGAACGACTTCATGGGTGCGCTGTCTTTTGGCGTGAGCGAGATCTTCCGGCGCTCCGTCAGCGGCTGGTACAAGCTGCTGGCGCAGGACGAGGGCGAGTACTACAACATCCCGGTGCCCGACCCAGACCTGGAGGTATACACACACATGCAGTAACACACACAGTAACACACACAGTAACACACACAGTAACACACACAGTAACACACTACAAACACAAGTTATTATTCCCTAGTCATAATGATATTATCCTAACCCGAACCCAGCTGTCTATCAACACACACATAGAAACACACAGGCAGTACGACAAGGTATTAAACCCTAATAACAATCCACTGAGTGTGAAATTAAACTATGCTGAGATTAACTCGTGTTTTCTTTTCTCTCCTATGTCTTCATCTCTCTCTGATGCTCATCTTCTCATCTTTGTCTCTCATATTTCTCTATTTCTCTCTCTCTCTCTCTCTCTCTCTCTCTCTCTCTCTCTCTCTCTCACTCCTCTCGTCCTGCACAGTCGAAGCTGACTCTTCGCAGGCGAAAGTCGCATTTCTCTCTCTCTCTCTCTCTCTCTCTCTCTCTCTCCTCTCTCTTCCCCCCCCCCATCTTCCAGGAGTTCCAGCCGGACTCCTCCACCGCCGCCGCCACCACCGCCGTCGCCCTGTCCCCCGTGGCGCCGCCCTCCATGCTGCCCGAGCAGGTCCCCATCAGCCCGACGAGCCCCAGCGGTACTGGTACGGGCAGCATTATGTCCCGCCCCCCGGCCCACGGCCACGCCCCCGGGCCCAGCAAGACCAAAGTGGGGATCCAGGACTTCAACTTCCTCATGGTGCTGGGAAAGGGCAGCTTCGGCAAGGTAACCGGCGGATTGTATCGGTGATGTTGCTTCCCAATACGGGCAGCAGTGGCTCAGCGGAGGTAAAAGGTTGCTGGTTCGATCCCCAGCTCCCTAGCTCAGTGTCGAGGTATCCCTGAGCAAGACGCCTAACCCTCACTGCTCTCTGATAGTTCTTTGGATAAAAGCGCGATATAAACGCAATCCATTTACCATTGAATAGGACCAGATCATACAGTATATAACTGTCCATCAGACGTTTCCCTGCCTTCACTGTGAGGTATTTCTGACCTTTACATTACATCAGAGCCTCCCGCCCATCTCCTCCACGGACACATGACTCGCGTTAACCCCTGGCTCCTCCCCCTCCACCCGGTGTGTTCGTTCGTGTGTGTGTGTGTGTGTGTGTGTGCGTGCCTGGCAGGTTCGTTAGCAAGCCGCCATGACAGCTGCTGCTTCTGCTGCTGCTGTGGCGGCCATGACAGTCCTCCCGGCGAGGTTGGTGTCATCAGAGACCCCATGCTCTCCATTTTCTCTTTAATTCCCCAGCAGACGACGCGTAATGAAGAGAGACAGTTCAGCTTCGGGTCCTCTCCTCTGAACACACACACACACACACACACACACACACACACACACACACACACACACACACACACATATATACACACATATACACACACACACGCAACTGTCAGAGGAGTCTGCAGAGGACGGGAGAAATAGAGTCTGCTTATGTAAGAAGAGAGAGAGGAGCGACCCTGGAAAAGGAGAGCGAACGAGCGAGCGCACGAGAGAGAGAGAAAGAGAGGGAGAGCGAGAGACAGAGAGACCTCAAGGCTGCTGGAGAGAGAGTAAGACAGAGAGCGAGAGAGAGAGAGGGATAATGGGAGAGGGACTGTGATGAGGTGAGAGAGAGAGAGAGAGAGAGATTACATAGCAGCAGCTAGTGACAAAACGTCGGAGCAGGAAGGAGCCCGGCTTTAAAGGGGCTGAGGGAGGCAGGGTACCTCCCTAAGCACCACCACCCCCACCACCACCACCCCCACCCCCACCACCATCACCACTACTACTGCTACTACTACAACGACTACCACTACAGTGGAGGGTAAATGGTAAATGGATTGCATTGATATAGCACTCTTATTCAAAGTGCTTTAC
>PIJE02001586.1:0-5000 GCA_002895965.2 Coryphaenoides rupestris | reverse complement strand
TCCCCGCCGAGATAATGATTCAGAATTATTTCTGTACATGTGTTACATATGTTAGCTTCCCGCTGTCATCATTATAATTAACATGAGCATATTTTGGAGCACTTGAGTTGAGTTGTGCTTCAAATGGACTGGACTTCTGGAGAGAGTGAGAGAGAGAGCGAGAGAGAGAGAGGGAGAGAGAGAGAGCGAGAGAGGGAGAGAGAGAGAGAGGTAGGGGCTGAGGGAGAGGATGTGATTGTGTAAATATCCATCGATTCTCCTGCATCTGCCATTTTGGAACAGATACAATACCATCCCCCCGGGCTCCGAGTTGGTCTCCCTGTGGTTTCTGGTGGTTACCACACACACACACACACACACACACACATACATACATACACACACACAGGCTACAATAAACACACACACACACACACACACACACACACACACACACACACACACACACACACACACACATATATAGTATCCCTTACATTCTACAGTAAACACGCACGCACACACACACACACACACACACACACACACACACACACACACACACACACACACACACACACACACACACACACACACACACACACACACATACCGTCCTGTCGAGAAGAACTGGACCACACTGTTGATCATCATTTGTGCTGACTTCTCCTTGTTTGTCCCCTCTCCTCTGTTCCTATGTCCCTGTCTGTCCCCTCCTGCCCAGATCGTGGCGTACCAGCCCTATACTAAAGCCGTGGACTGGTGGTCGTACGGGGTACTGCTGTACGAGATGTTGGCCGGACAGGTGCAGTTGTGTTCAGTCCTGATCTTTGACTCTCACTGGTCTATAAAGGGGAGTCTATCATTTGGTGTCGTAGGCCGACATGCACGCCCGCGCCCACTCTCTCTCCCTCTCGCTCTCTCTCTCCACCGGCAGCCTCCGTTCGATGGCATCGATGAGGAGGAGCTGTTCCAGTCTATTATGGAGCAGAGCGTCTCGTACCCCAAGAGTCTGTCTCGCGAGGCCGTCGCCATCTGCAAAGGAGTACGTCCGTCCGTCACACCGCTGACCGCTTTCGCACGTGAAATACTTTACACGCCCTTTCTGGGTTGTTTTATACTCGCGTATAATTTATTGATGCGACTTTTGTCGTTTGAATAAATGTGAACGTACAAAACGGAAGCACGACACTGGGAATACGATCACATGGGTGTGCGCCAAGGTTATTATAGTTTTGCATTTTTCATTAGTTTTTATTTTTATTTCGTTTTGACTTTTTGTTTTCAATTTCAGTTTAGTTTTAATTAGTTTTTAAAGCGGGTTTGCTAGTTTAGTTTAGTTTTTATTTTTTGAAAATGCTTAGTTTGAGTTTAGTTTTTATTAGTTTCAGTGTTAGTTTTAGTCTTTACCGCGGAACGCAACAGACCAAGAGGGGGCCAGTCAGGGAAGCTTCATTTTTTGCTTGCAAAACAACATGCTCAAAATGAATAGTAGATACTGTAGTATATACAGTATGTGTGCATTATGTAGGGGATGGGGAGACAGGGCTGCTGAGCCTGAAGC
The DNA here is from genome assembly GCA_002895965.2 of Coryphaenoides rupestris. Taxonomy (NCBI): domain Eukaryota; kingdom Metazoa; phylum Chordata; class Actinopteri; order Gadiformes; family Macrouridae; genus Coryphaenoides; species Coryphaenoides rupestris. The sequence goes on along the minus strand of PIJE02001586.1, from coordinate 3,457 downwards.
TGCATCAGGGGCAGGGACAACTGATTCATTATCAATAGCTTGCTAAAAGTTTGTCTGCATTGATTAAATGTCGACTAAAAGAAGAGCGAAATGTAAATACTCAAGCAGCACCCACACAATGAGACAAGCACAGTAACACAAAAAAGTAACCAACACAATAGTCCAGCCACACCATAGAAAATTTCAGTTAACGAAAATGTTTTTTCACACCTAGTTTTCGTTTTTTCGTTAGTTTTCATTAACGATAATAACCTTGGTGTGTGCACGCTCTCACACACACAGACACACACACACGCACAGACCCACACACACACCGTTATATGACAGACTAGGAGCTACAAGGTTTCTGGTGAACATTGAGACATGGGTATATAGTGCAGCAGACGGTACAGTGTATCAGTATACTGTAAGTATATCGCTTACAGAAGAGACACGTTTTCACTGAGGTGTCATCAAAGGACAAACACACGTGTCGCTCATAACACTAATTATGGCTGCTAGTCTGCTGGTCTGCTGGTCTGCTGGTCTGCTAGTCTGCTAGTCTGCTAGTCTGCTAGTCTGCTAGTCTGCTAGTCTGCTAGTCTGCTAGTCTGCTAGTCTGCTAGTCTGCTAGTCTGCTAGTCTGCTAGTCTGCTAGTCTGCTAGTCTGCTAGGTCTGCTAGTCTGCTAGTCTGCTGGTCTGCTGGTCTGCTGGTCTGCTGGTCTGCTGGTCTGCTAGTCTGCTAGTCTGCTAGTCTGCTAGTCTGCTAGTCTGCTGGTCTGCTGGTCTGCTGGTCTGCTAGTCTGCTAGTCTGCTAGTCTGCTAGTCTGCTGGTCTGCTGGTCTGCTGGTCTGCTAGTCTGCTAGTCTGCTCGTGTATCTTCATTTAAATAAGGCTCGTTCTTAGTTCGTGCCTGTTCATATACGACACTGGCATACGGGTAACACATTTTACATGTACTAACCTCTAAATGATGAGGGTTTGAAGCTGGTTCTATTTAAAAGCTTACTGTACCGTCAGCGATATATACAGTATATTGTTGTTTCACTCTCTTCAGGCAAATGTACTTGTTTTAATGCGTGTCCCCACGCATCATTCCAGGTCTCACCAGCTTTCTCCAGCCATGCGTCTCAGCGTCTCCCCAGCGCTCCACCACCACCCTTCCTAGCCATCCCCTAGCGTCCCAGCGCCTCTTAGTTCGTGCCGTTCATATACGACACTGACACTCATACACATTTTACATTTAACCTCTAAATGATGAGGGTTTGAAGCTGGTTCTATTTAAACGCTTACTGTACCGTCAGCGATATATACAGTATATTGTTGTTTCACTCTCTTCAGGCAAATGTACTTGTTTTAATGCACTTTGTTGTTTGCTAAAGGCCCTAAATGTAAATTTAAATAAGATAAGAAAAGATAAGAGAGAACTTTATTGATCCCGAAGGAAATTCTTGTGCGAGGTTGCATAGCAATACAATAAAACAATCGAGAAATAAACAGTAGAATAATAAAAAATAATATCACAGATTTACAAATTTACAGTCCTAGGAGAAGTATAAAAATATAGGTAAGATATATTTTTATATATATAGGTAAGGTAATAGGTAATATATATTATATTCTGTCAGCAAAAACTATTTGGCAATCATTAAAGTGTAATAAAAGGGTAATAATAATAATGGTAAGAGGAAGTATTGCACATGATATAAAGAATATTAAGAATATTGCACATAATGATGAAAGGTAATGTAGCATGGTAATATTGCAAGGATAATATTGAGAAGAAGTATTGCACATGACATTAAGAATATTGCACATGATGATGATGAGACATTTACATGTAAGAAATGTACATGGAAATGCTCAACCCACCTCTCCACCGCTACTAACGACCCCTCCCCCCCCCCCCCCACTCTGTGTGTGTGTGTGTGTGTGTGTGTGTGTGCGTGTCTCTCCCCGCCCCCCCCAGCTGCTGACCAAGCACCCGGCCAAGCGCCTGGGCCGGGGGGAGGAGGCGGAGCGGGAGATCCGGGAGCACCCGTTCTTCCGCTGGCTGGACTGGGACCGGCTTGAGAGGCTGGAGATACCGCCTCCCTTCAAACCCAGAACTGTCAGTCAAAAACCTGGGGGACAGGCTGTACTGCTCATCCCCCCCCCCCCCCCCCCCCCCCCCCCCCTCCCCCCCCCCCCCCCCCTCCCCCCCCACCCGTCTCACTCCTCTGTCTACCTCGTCTTCTTCTTTATCTCCCCGCTCTGCACTCTGTTTTTGTCTCTGTCCATGTCTCTCTCTCACTTTCTCTCTTTCTCTCTCACTGTCTCTCACTCTCTCGCTCTTCCGCCCTCCTCTCTGCCTCCCTCACTCCCTCCTCCTCCCCCTCTCTTCCTCCCCTCCCCTCTCCCCTCCTCTCCCCTTCTCTCTCTCTCTGTCTCTCTCTCTCTCTCTCTTCCCCCCTCTCACAATTTCCCTCTCTCGCCCTCCTCTTTCATCATCTCTGCTGGTTCTGGGCAGATGGGTCCGGGGGGTTCCTGAGGAACCCCCCGGACCCACGCGGCCCCCAGCCTCACAGTGGTAGACAGAAGCTGCAGACCCCCAGATGCCCACCGCTGCTCACCTTGCATATGTAAATGTGTGCCATCATTACCCTGCCGCTGGCTGCAGCCGGGGCGGGCCGGACGTGCTCAGGGGTCACGGGGGGAGCCGAGGATGGGCCATTAGCCAAATGAGATGTGTGTGTGTGTGTGTGTGATGTGTGTGTGTGTGTGTGTGTGTGTGTGTGTGTGTGTGTGTGATGTGTGTGTGGTGTGTGTGTGTGTGTGTGTGCGTGTGTGCTGCGCGTGCGTGTGTGTTAAAACGCTGCGAGGGGAGGAGGGGAGGAGAGAAGAGGGGAAGAGGGAAGGAGAGAAGGAGGGGAGGGAAGGGAAGGAGAGAAGAGGGGAGTGGAGGAGGGAGGACGGGAGGGAGAGAAGTAGAGAAGGAGAGAAGGAGGGAAAGAGGGAAGTGGGGGGGTGGAGGAGGGAAGGGGGAGGGAGGGAGAGAGGGGAGGAGGGAGGGAGAGAAGGAGAGAAGGAGGGGAGGAGATGTGACATGGCTCTTCCTCCTCTTAGCAGGTGTGGCGCTGAAGGTGTATGACAAGGACTGAGCGGAATATGTAATGTTATTTGAGATGTAATATTACTTATTTGAAATGTAATTTAATTTGAGATGGAGCGCTATTTGAGATGGAATTTGAGAATATTTTGGCAGATGTGAGTTGTTTTTATTATATTTTTTTCTCGTGAAATCGAGATCAAGAGATATATCAGAGGTATTGCGATATACTGAAAAGATATTCCTTATAATTGACCCTCAAGGGAGGACAATTAGGGGTTTCTGTACAGTGGTATAAATATTTTACAGTGCAGAAAGGAAATGAAAAACATACATTCTTCTCATCTAAACGGCTGTGTGTGTGTGTGTGTGTTTCTTCCTCTTCTGTT
>PIJE02001585.1:114755-118764 GCA_002895965.2 Coryphaenoides rupestris | reverse complement strand
CAACCGCAGGAAGGTGCGATGAAAGGAATCTCCTCGGATCGCGTCCGTAAACACCAGGGCCCGTCGCTCAGAACCCTCCAAGAACTGCAGCGAAGCAAACAGGATGCAGAGACCAGAGAGAGAGACAGACACAGCGAGAGAGAGAGACAGACATAGAGAGAGAGAGAGAGACAGACACGGGGAAAGTGGACGTTAGGGAGATGAATTTGACAACAACAGGAAGGGGGAAGTGTGTTTATGTTCATAAATATCCGCTCAGCTCCACGTGTTTGTCACATAAAACTTGCATTGCTTGCAGCGTTTGTAAACGGTGTACATTTACATTGCTGTTGTACACAAAGAGACATTTAGAGCCACTGTCTATATACAATATTACAACAGGAATGTATTCAAATGACGATTAATAGCGCTGAGCATTGTTCAGCATATTGTTTGTTCTTGGATGTTGGTACTGCACTCAGAATGTAAATGTGAATGTAAAAGGAGTATGTATTGTGAGTGCGGTGTGTATATTATCCTATCTTCATCATCATCCTTATTGACATTATTATCATGTCTTCTCCTGTCAACAGGAGTGTCTGGGTTACCACGGAGACGGCCAACAGCCTCCTCCTCCTCCTCGCCGCAGCTCCAGTTAGATGCTCGCGTTTCACGAAAACCAAATGTCGAAATGAAACTCAATCAAAAACAGGAAGGGGATCTACCTCCAGCCACCAATCACACGCAGCAGGACGTGAACTGTGAGGTTCAGACTTGTTCACTCCACACTCCCACCACCACCACCACCCACCACCACCACCACCACCACCACCGCACACCCGGTCGCTGGCGGCTCCCAAACAGCTGTTTAGCTCGAAGGTTCCCCTTGGAAAAAAAGACACCATGTCCAAACACACACACACACACACACACACACACCACACACACACACACACACACACACACAACACACACACACACACAACACACACACACACACACACACACACACACACACACACACACACACAGACACACAAACTCACACACACGCACCTTCCTGCGGGTTCCTTCGTTCCAGGGGGAACCGGCCGCAGCGTGGCACACAAACAAACGCCGACCTTTTCCACCACCACCACCACCACCACCACTGTGTGTGTGTGTGTGTCTGTGTGTTTGTGATTGACCACATTTTAGTGTGTACCTGCTGAACAACAACAACAACATGAGAGTCTGAAAGAGGTCTCATTCGAGATTCAATAACTTTATTTGTCACACACACACATACAGGACATGCAGTGAAATGAAAAAGTGCCGATTTTTTGGTAAAACTGAAATGACAGAGAAATAACAGTAATTACTTTATTTTTTTATTTAAACAATATCGACACACAAATCATCCAAATGATGAATGTGAATAGCTGGACACAAAACTGCAACCATCCTATTAATAATGCACATAGAGGATTTCCTTCGGGATTAATAACGGTTTGTCTGATCTCATCAAGTTCACCGGCTTAAAACACTGGCAGAATTTAAATGAAACTAAATATAATTTAAATGCATTGTGTTACGATTAACGGTGAAGATAAACACAACTTACAAGTGACTGCAGCTCCAAGTTAACTGCATGGAGAGGAACTAAACACAGAAACGTGCAGAATACTGAAGACAACTTGAATTGGAGGGATCAGCATCAGAAGATTTACAATATTTACAATATTTACAATATCTACAATATTTTTACAGTCGGGTCATTTCAAGATGACCTCTGTCCACATCCACGTGTGTGACAACTTGAACTCAAGTACCTATAAGGTATGTGACATGCATACACACACACACACACACACACACACACACACACAGACACACAGACACACACACACACCCCCGCTGCGTGGCTTCCATTAAACACAACACACACACAAAGGGAACGTGGCACTGTTGCCATAACAACAAACACATGCGGGGCCCAGTGGACTGTTTGGTTTTCCTCGGATCAAAACCGCGGCGGTCACAAGGAAGTGAGCGCTGTTGTCATGTCAACACGCCCGCGCGCGGAGCTGCGAGGAGGACTTACAAGCGGCGACATAACAACGACGACCCCTGACCCCTGACCCCTGTGCCACAGAGCGACGGCGTTGTGTTGACGCATTCCCCCCACAACTTCTTCCAGTGTCAGTCCCCGACGGATACCGTTCACAACAATGAGTCACATGCTGCTGGAAAATAGTGAAAAGTCACACACACACACAGTGTGTGTGTGTGTGTGGGAGGAGCCAGTCAGATAATAACAAGAACGTCCACACAGACGGGGGGTTAAGACTCGATTCTCGTACCAACAGCTTGTTTACGCGTCTGACTTCCTGTGCAAATCGGAGGCCACTTCCTCCCCCCCGTGTGTCTGTCAATCAACATGTGTGTGTGTGCGTTGGCATGTGTGTGTATGTGTGTGTGTGTGTGTACGTGTGTGTCTGTGTGTGTCTGTGTGTACGTGTGTGTCTGTGTGTGTGTGTGTGTATGTGTGCGTTGGCATGTGTGTGTATGTGTGTATTGGCATGTGTGTGTATGTGTGCGTTGGCATGTGTGTGTGTGTGTGTCTGTGTGTACGTGTGTGTCTGTGTGTGTGTGTGTGTATGTGTGCGTTGGCATGTGTGTGTATGTGTGCGTTGGCATGTGTGTGTGTGTGCGTTGGTGTGTGTGTGTGTGTGTGTGTGTGTGTGTGTGTGTGTGTGTGTGTGTATATGTGTGTGTGTGTGTGTGTGTGTGTGTGTGTGTGTGTGTGTGTGTGTGGTCGTCACGGCGCTCGGCGTGGAGGCGGAGAGGCTGGACAGGCGGACGCGGTTCGCTGGAGACACAGCAGCGAGGAACAGGAGGAGTTCCTGCTCCTCGCTGCTGATAAGAGACGAACCACTTCCCCCTACTCCGCTTATCACCGATAGCAGATAGCATCGGTACACCACACACACACACACACACACACACACACACACAGGCACGCAATCCCACACACACATTCACACACACACATACCTTGTCCAGACCCAAGATAAGCAGATAGACGCACGCATGTGTTGAATTGTGCAGAACCGAAAACGAAAGAATAGAGATAAGTCGGCGAATGTGTCATCATGTTGAGAAAACCTTATCTCTATTTCATCAGGCCAGCTTTCAGAATCAGAATTAGAACCACAATCAGCTTTATTGCCTTAATTTTTTACAAACAGGGAATGTGCTTTTATGAAATCGGTGCATAACATCGAATATTAAACAGAAAGTAATAATAATTTAATCTTCAGTCGTCTCCGTTTTTGGGTTTGTATTAAAACGATTTTAAAAAGTTCCTTTTATAAATGTAAAAATGTATAGAAGTTCCTTTTAGAAATGACGCAATGAGTCTAGTTTGGGTCTGTTATCAGAAACATGTAACGTGACTTTAACACATCTTTGGTCTACTTTAGGAAGAGTACATTTACATTTACATTTACATTTAGAGCATTTGGTAGAGGATCTTATCCAAAGCATCTTCCAAAAACTACATTTGTTGAAGGAGACAGCAATATGCCCAAGCATGTTCCTGGAGGACACACACACACACACACACACACACACACACGCTCGAACCCCAACCTGCACAGACATGATCCCGCGAGGTCAGAGGTCAGACAGTCAGAAACACAGCGCTAACCACCCGGCCGCTACTACTACCACTACTACTACTACTGCTCCCGCTAATGGCTAATAACGAAGGTGCTTAGCGTTAGCGAGCCGAGACAAAGGGAGTCCGCCGAGCGACAAAACGTGACCTAATGTCTTGTAATGACCTTCACACGTGTGTCTCCTGCACTACAATGTGTGTGTGTGTGTGTGTGTGTGTGTGTGTGTGTGTGTGTGCGGGGGTGTCAGGGGGATTGGGGGGCGGTGGAGCATGCATGTCAATGGGGGGGGTCCTGGATGAGGCGGGGACCCTGAGTGACAGCACTGTCTCCTGCCGCTGTCAGACTCCTTTGTCATGGTGATGGAGGAC
>PIJE02001585.1:99755-109755 GCA_002895965.2 Coryphaenoides rupestris | reverse complement strand
CTTTTTTCACTGAATGTATCTTACATTTATTGTTCTTCTGTTTTTATTCTTATTTTATTCTATTTTTATGCTTATGTTGTTATTTTTTAGCAACCTCTGGCACAAGAATTTCCTTCAGGGTTAATAAAGTTCAATCTTATCAAGATTCAAGATTTTATAAGTTTAATTGTAACAAACACAATGCAGGATGTGCAGTGAAATGAAAAAGTGTCGATGCCAGCAGAATGTGCAACAGAAGAATACAAAAAAACAATACAAATAATAACACAAACATCTTATCTGAGGTGTAAATGGAGCTGCAGTGTAAATCTAAGACTAATAAGGATGTCATGTGACCAAAGTTAATCAATCAAACAACAATCATCATCATCACCCATTAACACTCCCACCAGTAGACACCTTTAGTTCTGAGAGGGGTTTGTCAAGTATGTGTTAATGTCACGAATCCGGGCTGATTGTAATGGAATTACAATCATTAACACCCCACACACACACACACACACGCACGCACACACACACACGCACGCACACACACACACACCTCTCTCTCACTCCGTCAATTTTCTATTTAAATTTAAAGATCTTTATTGGCATGGGGAACGTACATTTACATTGCCAAAGCGAGTGGTAAATAAAAAGTATATTTATAAAGAACTAAATATATACAGTAAAAGTACAAAATAAAAAATATTCTATTCTATTCTATTCTATATAAAAAATATAAAAAATACAAAAATACAACGATGAGATATAATAAAAAGGAAAAAAGAAAAAAATGGAAAAGAAAGAGAGAAAAAAATATATATTTTTTAAATTAAATAAAAATATATATTAATAATAATCATGATAATAATAAACGGGGATTGACAGGTGATTGTCTCTCTCTGTCAGTCTGAAGTAACGCTCCGCGCGAGTACGCATGCGTGTTGGCGCTCACTTGATCCGGAGCGGAAATTCCTTGGCGCTGTTTTGTTTTGTTTTTGTGAATGACAACAACAACAACAACAACAACACCGCCGCCATTGGTCCAATCCGATCCATCCGGCGCCCCTCCCCCCCCCCTCCACCCACCCTCCCGTTTCCACGGAGACCAGGGGAGGCGGAGCCTTCTCTGATTGGCTGACCGGACATCACGCATAACACCCCCCCTCCCCCCCTCCCATTGAGGCGAGCCGAGACGCCTCCTCCTGATTGGCTCTCGCCCCCCCCGGATCGAGACGCCTCCTCCTGATTGGCCCTCGCCCCCCCCTCCGAATCGAGACGCCTCCTCCTGATTGGCTCTCGCCCCCCCCAAATCGAGACGCCTCCTGATTGGCTGGGCGGCCCACGACCGCACGTATCCAGCGGACGGTCCTCCCGCCTCCGACCATTCACCCGCAGACCCGCAGCTCGAGCAGCGCGCATTCAGAACCCGCAGTGTGGGGACGACGCGGCTCGCAGAGGACACGTGAGGGGACTTCTTGGAAGGAAGACGATAACGTTTTTGTATTTTTGTATTCATCAAGATCCAGGAATTATATTTTAATAATTATCATCATCATCATCATCATCATAGGCCGTACAGAGAGAGAGAGAGAGAGAGAGACACTGACAGAGAGGGAGAGAGAGAGAGAGAGAGACACTGACTGAGAGACGGAGAGAGAGAGAGAGAGTCCCAGTGTGGTGAGTCATTGATAAAAAAAAAAAAACAACACACAGAAACGCGGACTTCTCTTCCATGAATGAGCAGCCCGCAGTCTCAGAAGACGTCAAATCACGCGAACACACCTCGGACTGTCTTGGAAGACGTCACCCAGACAGACGGACGGACCGCACAGTCCAGCCCGGGGTTGAGGGTGGTGGTGTTGGTGGTGGGGGTCGGTCGGTCTCCTAAGTTGATCCGACATTGATGCGCGTTTTCCCGCAGCCCCACGGCAACGGCAGCAGCAGCAGCAGCCCCGCTCTCTCGGCCGCGACACCGTTCTCCCGCAACGGCTGCTGAACACCGCGACCCGCAACCTAACCCGCGACCCGTGACCCGTTCTCCCGCAGCAGCAGCAGCCCCAGCCCCTCTCTCGGCGTCTAAATGCTGGACAAGCTGAAGCCCTCCTCCGCCGTGGTGGCGCAGAGCGAGTCGCCGGTGTCCGTGCCGTCGTCGCCGTCGTCGCTGCTGTCGGTGACCGCCGTCAGCAAGACGGTGGGCTGGCTCCGGGAGCAGCTGCTGGACGGCGGCCGCCGCGACCGCCTGCTGCTGATGGACTGCCGGCCGCAGGAGCTGTTCGAGTCGTCGCACGTCGCCGCCGCCATCAGCGTGTCCATCCCGGGCCTCATGCTGCGGCGGCTGAAGCGCGGCAACCTGCCCGTCAAGTCGCTGCTGGCCAGCGGCGAGGACCGGGAGCGCTTCTGCCGCCGCTGCCGCACGGACGCCATCGTGCTGTACGACGAGAGCAGCCGCGACTGGAACGAGAACGTGGACGGCGGCTCGGTGCTCGGCCTCCTGCTGCGGCGGATGAAGGACGAGGGGTACCGGGCCTTCTACCTGGAGGGTGAGCGAGGGGCACCGTCGTGACGTCACGCATTCATATGATTGTTATGATTATTATGATGATTGTGATGATGATTGTGATTATTATTATGAATGAATGCATGCTTCATTCATGCAGAGCTGCGGGCCAACACACCACCAGGGAGTCATTATGCAACACAGATATCACACTGGGGGGGAAATGTGCATTTTTTTAACAGTGTTTTCACATGTGATTGGTTGTTTTTCTTTCTTAATTTTAATGCAATTTGTTCTGTTTTGCAATGAGAACAAAATGAGAACAATGTGATTGCATGTGATCTGGACAGTTCCTCAAAACAATGACACTTGGCTTCCTATTCACATGTGAATTCCACATTCTCACATCCAATCCTCTATTACCGTATTGGTCCGAATATAAGACGACCCGACTTTTTCGGACCTATTTCGAGGGGAAAAAAGGTCGTCTTCAATACGGTAGTTAATTATTAACATGTGAACTACATGTGGAATTACCAACAGGAAACATTTACAATTTGCAAAACACACACACACACACACACACACACACACGTGTGCTAAAACCCAGATGTGTTTTCAATGCACATGTGGTTTTTGTGGCCATGTGACTTGTTGGTGTCTCTCCGCCCACATTAGCAGGCTAATAACAACAACAACAACAACAAGCTAAAGCCTGTGTTTTGCTCCGATCCTCCAGGGGGCTTCAGTAAGTTCCAGACGGAGTTCCCCACCATGTGCGAGACCAACCTGGACGGCTCGTCCAACGGCGGCTCCCCGCCCACGGCGCACGTCCTGGGCCTCGGCGGCCTGCGCATCAGCTCCGACTCCTCGGACATCGAGTCGGACGTGGACCCGCCCAACAGCGCCGCCACCACCGACTCGGACGGCAGCCCGCTGTCGAACCCGCAGCCCTGCTTCCCCGTGGAGATCCTGCCCCACCTGTACCTGGGCTGCGCCAAGGACTCCACCAACCTGGACGTGCTGGAGCGCTACGGCATCAAGTACATCCTGAACGTCACGCCCAACCTGCCCAACCTCTTCGAGAACGCCGGCGAGTTCAAGTACAAGCAGATCCCCATCTCGGACCACTGGAGCCAGAACCTGTCGCAGTTCTTCCCCGAGGCCATCGGCTTCATCGGTGAGAGACGCCTTTCACCCTCTGAGTTGTAAACCCCCCCCCCCTGTCTCCTCCCTTTCCCCTTGTCCCATTTGTATTGTCTTACAAAACCACTGTTCTGTAACCTCATTATGATCGAGATGCTTTGTTATTGTAATGTAATAAGACAACACGCGCCTATCTCTCAGAAGATAGAACCAGAGTTAGAGCGACAACATGGCGCGAGCCCCTCAGAGCGCAGCAAAACCACCAGCAGGTATTCAGCAGGTCTTATATAAGTCCTCGTATAAGCCCTTCACGGTGATAGCGGGGCTTATCTTGGCCAGGAAGTTCCTGCTGTGAACTTTAGATTCGCCGAGGTGTCCCGTCTCCCCGCTGCTCTCTTAGCCGTTCATTTATTTATTTATTATCAGCCGATCGGTCACTGATACACAACAACAACAACAACAACAACAACACCCGTGACAACAGCACAGGTTAAGGTCACCGGAGTTTAAAAAGCGTACAGAACACAACTCTCTCTCTCCCCCCCCCCACCGTGATAGATCGATAGAGAGATAGTGTGTGTGTGTGTGTGTGTGTGTGTGTGTGTGTGTGTGTGTGTGTGTGTGCGCCTGCCTGCCTGCCAAGTACAAATGATTTGACTTCAATAGGAGAGAGACCGGCCTCTCGGATGTCCCACGGCTTGTGTAATTGCAGCACAAAGAGGGCCACTCTGCAACACGAGACAAGGCGGGGGGGGGGGGTGGTGGTGTGTGTGTGTGTGTGTGTGTGTGTGTGTGGGGGGGGGGGGTGGTGGTGGTGGAGGGTTGGCAGGCCCTGCCGGCGGCGGCGGTGGTGGTGGGGGTGGTGGCTGGTGTGCACGGGGGTGGGTGGTAATTTGAGAGCTACAGGAAGGAAGTGGCATTGAAAGTAATCTAGGACATAGCTGTGTGGCCCCACCGCCGCCACTCTCCCTCCCGCTCCCCCCCCCTCCCCTCCGGTACAAAGGGGGACATTAACAGGGGCCGTGTTGACATCCTGTTTGCCCTGACTCCCGCGTTTACACGCCCAAATGGCACCATTGTTGCAGGAACCCTCCCCCAGCGCACGGAAGGAGGCCTTAATAGAGCCTAATAGTCAATTTCCCCAGTGGGCTACTCTCGGGGGCCGAGCGAGGCAGAGTAGAACAGGGGGGAGAGAGAGAGAGGGAGAGAGAGGGAGGGGAGGGGGGGAAAGAGGGAAAGAATGCAGGCTCTGTCTCAGAGTTTGTTGGGATGACATGCCTGGGGGAGATATTCAAAAGACTCCCCACCACCACCACCCACACCACCACCAGCACCACCACACAGTTTCTCCCTCCCGAGCTCCTCACTCGGTCTCTGTTATGAGTGTCGGTCTCTGTTGACAGTCGGCACCCTCCTAGACACCCAGTGGAACTCACACGGGTCAGATGTTGCATCTTAAGCTCGGATTTGATGTCGACAACAACAACAACAACAACAACAATCAGCAGGGATCCCAGGAAGGGCAGTGGTGTCCCCCTTTGGTGTAAAGATAAGATACGATCAGATAAGATGGAACTTTATTCACCCCGAAGGAAATTCTTGTGCCAGAGGTTGCTCAAATTGCCAACAACAAATGTACAAATTGAAGTGAATAAGCCTCGTGGGAGAAATATAGTTAAGATGTGTTGCATCTTAAGCTCGGATTTAATATCGACAACAAGAACAACTAGTCTGCCGTGAGAGATCGTCAGGCGTGCCGTGGTGGGAAATTATCCAATTTCACTTAATTGGTCCAAAAAATATAATTTAGTTCCTGCAAATAATTTGCCACGGTTGAGCGTCTGTGACAAACAAAGAAGACGCGGGTCGGATCGTGCGTTTTAATTTTATATCATAGTTATTATAGGATTATGCGGGTTCGGGTCGGGCTGCGGGTCTCGTGCCGCCGGGTCGGGTTATATGTGCGGATGGCGGGTTCTGCACGTCGCGGGGGGTGTTGTGGGGGGGGGGGGGGGGGGGGGGGTGCGGGAGAGGGTCTTGAAAATCAGACCCGTGCAGGAATGAATGTTCAGCTAAATGTGTGTTCCAATAAAAAAGCTCTCTTATAATGTTGTTGTGCCGCCGTGGATTTTGTAAGCCGTTGCCAAACGAATTTAATATAATTGCTGACACCGAATGAGACATTTTGAATGTTTGCTTTGTATATTTACATAATATAATAAGCCGTTACTTTATTTTTTTGAAAAACACTGCCTTAGAGAGGTCGACTCGGTTCTAACCCGGTTCTTCTCTCCTCCTTCTCCTTCTCCAGACGAGGCGCGGGGCCAGAAGTGCGGCGTCCTGGTGCACTGCCTGGCGGGCATCAGCCGCTCGGTGACCGTCACCGTGGCGTACCTCATGCAGAAGCTCACGCTGTCCATGAACGACGCGTACGACATCGTCAAGATGAAGAAGTCCAACATCTCGCCCAACTTCAACTTCATGGGTCAGCTGCTGGACTTTGAGCGCACGCTGGGCCTGAAGGGTCAGCCGTGCGACAACCGCCTGGCGCCCTCCGCGCCCGCGTCCACGCAGCACACCATGCAGCAGCAGCCGCCTCCGCTCTACTTCACCACGCCCACCAACCACAACGTCTTCCAGCTGGACCCCCTGCAGTCCACGTGAGGGGGAGGGGGTGGAGGAGGCGGAGGGGGGGGGGAGAGGAGGGCCGACCCCACGATCACTTGCACCTATTGCTCCCAATCTGATCCGATCCAAACGGCGATTATTGTTGATTCCAAGCTCCTTTTTGGGCAGCTCGCAGGCCACCGTAGGCTACGGTGGGACGACGTCGCGTCTCCTGCTGCGACCCACGAGGCGGCGCATCTGTTGTGATGTTTTGAGACCCGCCGGAGAGGGGCGGAGCGCGTCCGGAGCCTGGCTCCCGCCGTTGTCGTCGGCGTGGCGTGGTGTGGTGGTGTGGACCGGTGGTTTGGTGAACTCGAAGCTCCAGAGGGTTTCTGCCGGTCGGTCTGTGTATGTATGTATGTGTGTGTGTGTGTGTGTGTGGACGAGAGACTGCTGCTAGCCAGGAGGGCTGGAGAGAGACACGAACCACACAACCACAAAGTGACACTTTTTGGGACGTGGGGACGGAGACTTTTCTTGCAAATGCGCAATCAACCGCCGAACCTGGCGCTTTTACGGTTATTTAATATTTACAATACAAATAGCGAGCTTTTGTGGCAAAGAAAAAACGGGACACGGGACAATTTCATGGCCGGGGTTCGTCAGTTAAACTTTTGTCGACGTCGCCGGACCTGGCATGCCAAAGAGTCGTGATTGTTCAAATCGTATAAATAAGTGAAATGTTTCATTGTGGGGTTGGGGGTATTTTTTTTGGGGGGCCGGGGTTAATCTTTGTTTTCTGGGTTAAGCACTCTTTAATCATCTCTGGACTCTCCTGTCGGGGTTTTCTCTCCGTCTTCTGTGAAGACTTTACTGCGCGGGGTGACGGCATCCCGCATTTAGCTGGCGAGCGCACTCTACTCATTTTACACACTTTTAGAAACCATTTATACATTATATACATTATATATATATGGATATATATATACACACCAATTATACATACATACCCTTTGCAAAAAAAAGTGGGTACCTGGACAATCTTATTTTCCATTTCTATCTTTATGTAAAGAGAACTGATCAATGTGTTTTGATTTAATTATGCCAAAAACAAGAAGAAATCCATGAGTAGGCTCTCCTCGGGGAGGATTGTGCAGAAGAGTATATAATATGTGTAATATATTTGATCATCATAGCTTTGTTACGTGTGATTTCAACCACCGGGCCTTGTTGTTGTTGTTTTGTTGTTTTGGACCACCCACCCACCACCCAGCCACCCACCCAGCCACCCACCACCACCACGACGTCCACAAGGGTGGCGCATGCGTGTGTGTGTGCGTGCGTGTGTGTGTGTGTGTGTGTGTCACCTTTCTCTGGCCAACGGTCGGAGACATTTTTAATAAATAAAAAAGGTCGGAGGTCTCGTGGTTAGCCTCGCCTCTTCAGGGAAATTAATGAAAGGTGGTTGGTTTATTTTGTTTTCTTCTTCTTCTTCTTTTGTGGATTGAGAGACGATTGAGACGTCGCGGCACGAGAGAGAGAGAGACAGAGAGAGAATGTGTGTTCGGACAGGAAGCCAATTCACTGACCTCTACCCCCCCGCCCCCTGCCCCTCTCTGATGAATGTAAAGAAAGATAAGTTATTAATAAATTGCTATTTTGTCTACATACTTGGCGTTTCCCGTGCATTCCTTATTCTTGAGAGTCGAGGGAGTCGTGCAGCACCAGAGCTGTACGTGTGAAGACACACACACACACACCAATACACACATTCTCTCTCTCTCTCTCTCTCTCTCTCTCTCTCTCTCTCTCTGTCCCTCTGTCTCTCACACACACTCACACATGCTTAAGGTCCGAGGTGGCTGGACGTTACATAAGCCAGCGGCCCGGCGAGTCACGACCCAACTCTTGTCTAATCATCTCGAGAGCGTGAGAGAGGAAGAAACCAAAAGTGAAATGTTACTCAACAGGTGCGATGCCTCGGATTCCTCTGTGTGTGTGTGCGTGTGTGTGTGTGTGTGTGTGTGGAATGGAAGTCCTCCGGTGTGTTGTTCCAGGTGTGGCGGTGTTGCTCCCCCCCCCACGGAGGTGTGTTTTGGTTGTTTTTGTTGTTTTACGTTCGATGACACACAACACCCCCGTGGCCCGGGTTCGAACCCTGCCTCGTAAAAGAGAGAGAGAGAGAGAGAGAGAGAGAGAGAGAGAGAGAGAGAGAGAAAAGATTGTCATCTCCGCGCCTAGAAGCTGCTGGTTGTCACCTGACACCTCGCAGGGTGTGTGTGTTTGTGTGTGTGTGCGTGGATAGGAGGTGATTAGAGAGGGTGAGGCCGGAGCATTGTGTTCTCACGGAAGACACGTCTTTACAAAGGCAGGGACGCCATCACCACCGCGTCGTGTGTCACCACAGGCATGCATGGCAGCACAACACGACACACGCACACACACACACACACACACACACCATGCATGCAAACAAACACACACAAGCATGCAAACACACACACACACACACACACGACCTCAAGGAACTAAACACACACACACACACACGCACACACACACACGACCTCAAGGAACTACAGGTATATGACATGGCAAACAAACACACACACACACACACACACACACACTCGTTCTCTTAATACACATGCATGTACGCACACACATGCATGCAAACACACACACACAAGCATGTACCAACACACACACACACACACACACACACACACACACAAGCATGTGCCAACACACACACACACACACACACACACACACACACACACACTAATCAGTGTCAATACAATACTGGGCCAAGGTAATAACTTGTTAGCGACTGCGGCAAGACTTTCTTCCGTTTCCTCCCGAGTGTTTTATTAAAACATCGCGTTCCCAGTAAGTCGTTGATCCGGACTGAAGCACAACCAGCAGTGAGTTTATATTTGCCCAAAGCAGCCAACTGCATCATTGCCCACGTAACAAACACACACACACACACACACACACACACACACACACACACACACACGCAACACACACCTTTGACGCAAATGACTTATCTGAAGTATGCAGTGTGTGTGTGTGTGTGTGTGTGTGCCAACCTCTCCCTGCGCACGATCAACTTGTTGATACTTTTATACTCCTTTTAAGGTATTTAACGTTATCTTAAATGTCAAGCGACGCACTCAATGGGCCATTTTTCCGATAGTTTGCGATGCGAAGGCGTCGGAAAGTTGGAGCACGGCGATATCTGCCGATCATCGTGACGTAAATGGACTTCCGAAACAGTGAAGGTTATCTCAAAAAGTTATCTCCTCATTTGATTACTACTACTTTCCACGACTACTCACGCCACTTCTATTGACTTGATATTTATATCGGTGATATTAAATCTGTGAGAGACCTTAAGTTGGAATAGCAACGAACATTGAATAATTATTGCATCCGTTGTGGAGGGAAAAACAGGTCGCTGTTTTGATCAATTATATTTCTTTTCAAGCCTCACTGATATTATATTATTATTACTCTCTCTGCTTGCTGTTTAATGTGCAATGTTAGGCACCGATTTCCCCAAAAAACCACATTCCTTCGTTGCAAAAACTAAAGCGATAAAGCTGTTTCTGATTCCGATATCGGGAAGAGTTCTGTAATTAGCACGAGTTCCTCTCTGCAACCTGACCTCGCCTAACCCCAGGAGTCGTCGGCCCGGGGACTCCCAGTCGTTACCAGTAACACAGCGGAGACAACAAAACAGGTTATTGTTATCGA